>WHYT01000098.1:0-40355 GCA_009806455.1 Tetrax tetrax
GGTAAACAGGTGAGTCCACACTAACATTTTGATTCAGATCAGGCGTGCAATTTTTCAAGTAAATACCTCCTTTGTTCCCATTTGCTGAGATTTGAGTCGTATCACTGAGTAGTCTTGGAGCTTATGAGCTGGATTCCTTTCAAATGAAAAATAAACCAGAAGCAAAGCTCCAGGAGCAAATCCAATGCACTCTGGCTGCTAATGGGCATACAGTTCACTGGAACTGCCAAGAATTAAGATGAAATATCTCCCCCTCCCCAAAAGTAGACATCCACACCAGCTGTTTTGTTCTATATATCTACTATCATGCTTGAGTATGGCTAGCATAGCCAGAGCCATTATGAATGATTCAGTCTATTAATAGAAACAAAAGAGTTCTCTTCTTAAGTTATATTGCACACTTTATGTTTTTGTGTATGATTTCAGACAGGCTCCCTGTGGTGAGATTGTACAGAATTAGTAGGCTTTTCTTTAACATATGACCAAGATATATGGATTAGTAATCGATTTAATTATAAGATGTACAGTTATTTTGAAAGACTTCAGTCATTATTATGTCTCCTTCACTCAGTAACATTAAAATAAAATGGCACTATGATACAATGCTAGGAAATGCATTGATAAAAACTATGCCTCACAAATAAGCGTCTACAAAAGGTGCTTAAGTGATCTACAGAATTACAGTCTGTTTTAACTTCAGTTTATGAAACATTTTCATTGGATGCCCATAAACCTAACTTCACTATTTTCTACGGTTCTTAAATTATATTACTTCATTGGCGTCAGTGAGTTGTGAAAGATGCTATAAACTATGAGGGAAGACATCTTGTGATTTATAATCCTGATCTTGGTTGCAAGACTGCTTACTATCGTTGTAACTTAAAATGATTCTCTACTAGTCTCATTCTTACTGTTCTTTGCAGCACAAAATTATGAACTATTAATAGCAAAATAAATTGAAACATCAAGGTAGAACCACAATGCTGATGAGTTTAACACATTCCTCTAAGTGTTAAATAAGGCCCTTGAAAATACTTCTCTCAGACATATAGGTTACATCAGTAGCCTGTAAAATGAACCACATAAGTGTTTGTGGGATCTGCTTATTTGGGTTTAGGAGCATGATGAGTTTCTACACGAGAAATCCAGTTGAGTTAGTCACATGCTGAGATATTTGCAAGGGCACATCCCAGATGAATAAAACTCTTCAAGACAGGAAGCCTGAAAAAAATGATGCTGGATCCACTTCTGAGGGAAAGCATTTAAGAGCTGCAGAATCAATCGAGTGAAATCATACTAGAAGCCAAGATAAATGTATGCTGTTTCCCTTTGATTACAGGTTTTCACATTCTGATCGTGTTAAAAGTGAAAAAAAAAATTAAAAATTTGCAATTGTAATTTATCACAAATTGCAAAGGGTTTTTTTTTGTGATACCAGGTTAAACAAAGTCCTGTCAGAGTCCTCTGAAGTAAAAAGGATTGCAGTTCCTCCTTAAAGAGAAATACATGATCCTGGGAAAATTCAGCTAGGTTACTGTTCTGTGATCTTTAGTTGAACACACAGAAATGTTAACACTGCCCTTTCTACTTCTGCAGACCTTCAAATACAAGAGTTTTGCCCCTTTTGACCCAAAAGGAGGAAGTGGTATGCAGAATGCCAGAAGCTCAATAAGGCACTTCATTGAGACCTAGTCAATTAAGGGCTTTACATGTCAAAACCAATATTTTTAACCCAATCTACAAAAACAGTCAGTGAAAACAGTGGGCAAACTTACTGATGTCCAGTGTGCTGAGTAAATAAGCTAAGGTTCTTTAAAGGAAGCTTTCACTCTACATTTTTGATGTCAAAAAAAAAAAAAAAAGCAGAGCCTGAGTAGTAGAAGGTCCTGCTGAAAACAAGGAAGTCAGTGTGCATAGGCACACTTCAGTTTACAGGATAAGTGGGATTTTTAAAAGGTTAATGCTGCTGAACAACAAACGGTTTTTTTCAGTAACATTTTCCATGGAAGGAGAATCTCATCTGAAAATGCACTCATAATGACAATGTCGACTAAAGGAATTCACAGAGATTTCTCAAATGTTCTAAACTTTCTATTACTCTCTTGCAAGTCTTACTTTTCTCTGTGAGCTGTTTCTGGAAAATCCCAGCCTCATCAGGTCAGTGGCAAAACTCATCAGTATTTCACCTTTCAAAATCTGTCACAAGCTTTCACAATGGAAAAGACTGGTAATGGTGTTCAGAGAAGGCAATGTACAAATTTCCACACACTGTATGAGAAATAGAATTAAGAAATTATTCTTTTACCTATCTTTGACATATTTTGAGGGGTTCTTTTTCCTGACTTATTCTTCAGTACTCATGCAAACTCCCAGCCATGGTATGGTTTCCCTTCTTTGACAGTGAGCTGGGGAAACGACATGCATAACATTCAGATCAGGACACCAAGTGGCACCGTAAGTACTCTTACATCTTTGACCTTCAACTCCTTTTCCACACTGACTCACACATTACGTTACCCATCAGGCAGCAAAAAGCACTTTGCTGACAGAAGCTGCTTTGCACTTACGGTCAAAGTGGTGAAAATATCCTAGGTAAAAGGACTTTTTTTCTTTCCTTTCCCTATGATGAATGCCAAAGAAAAATGAACAAAAAGGAGAACAATTTCTTAGGAAATACCTAATTTTTGACACAGCTCTATTTTCTGCCCCATTTAATGGGAGACAGGAAAGTGGCAAATTTGACCAAACCTGAAAATAGTCATTACATTGGTTTGCTGACCAGTTAGTTCAGCAGTGAGTGACCTAATTGGCTCTCTAAGACTCTCTCCTATTTGGTATCACAAGAAAAGTCCTGTATGTTAAAAAGTGCATCTCATTACATTATGCAGCACAGACTTCAGTGACATGAAGTAAAAAAAAAAAAAAGTCTTTTATGCTTCCACTAAGACCGTGTGTTCCAACATTTTACAAGTCTGTGGCCATAGGTGCCTCAGAAGTCACACTGCTGTCTTAGAAAAACCTGAGTATTTAACTGACAGAAATTGTCCCCCTAATTCTGGCCTTACCTAACTCTCAGTTCTAGTTTTTCAAACATTCCTTGTTTGGTACCTGGTCAATACCAAAGGGAAAGAAATCACTCATTCAAACAGAGTTAACTGTATCCCAAGAATGAAAGACTCCATGCCAGTCCCACAATTGATTTAAGGTGGGCAGAGACCAGTTGACCTCAGATTAAAAACAGTTAAATACATGGCCCTCTCCATTTCACAGTCTCAACTTACAAAGATATTGTTCAGGATCAGATTCTGATGCTGGCTTCTGCTACAAATTGAGGATAACTCAGCTGAAATCAATGTTACTTACACTTGCATGGGTAAAGTTAAGACTTATCCTGCATGTTCAGTTTTACTCAGAGCTTAAACTCCTGCTGCCTCAGAGTTGGTGGGGTGTTATCTAAAGACTAGCCAGGAAGAGTGCACTGAGAAACTCTGTATTTCTTCTTCTGGAGATTTGCCAAGGATCTCATGTAATTTCTTATTTGTTCCTCCATCAGGTGGACAAAGCAAAATTTACGCTTCCAGCTCAGCATACAACTACTTTTACATACATTTTTCAGAATGTCTTTTCAGCACAAACAGCACTTGTATTTATTTAATAGAGTGGGACAGGGATGGGTTTGAATAGAGAGCTGGACAAAAGCTTGCAGATTTCTATGGAGAGCTGTATGTGTGTGCATGTGCCTGTGCGTGTGCGAGGCTAAGGGGTGTTCAGGCAGAAGGGAGACTCTGCTCTCCGCAAATATTTGATCAGCTGCATCTCTGCACCCCATGTCTGCAGGATTTGGCTGAGCCCAGCAGCTGCATGCACAGCAGGAGATGTCTTCCCTGAGATACAATGTGAGGAGAAAGTCAGGACTAGCGGGGCTATGGGTTCTGCCCTTTCAGCCCACCCCACTACTTTCATCCCTTCCCACACCAGAGGAGGAGAGAAACCCTACCATGAAAGGTCCCCTCCAAACAGGGATCGGGAGGCAAAGGATAGTATACCATTCACTTCCTTCTATTCAAATTGATTTAAAAATCGGATGTGTAAACAGAGCTGAATACTAATCAGGCTGCTATTGCACAGCCAGCTCCTGCAGCCTGGACTCAGTCCTTCCTCAGTCAGGGAACATTAACTGAGTGAAATATGAGTGAAAGCCCTCAGTGTTTATAGAAAAACCAGTAATGAGCAAAGACGTCATTAGCAGGAGAAGCACATTTGATGTCCCTCTTGGACTTGTCCCTTGCTGCCTGTTGCCCACCGCACGGCCGTGCCGGTGCCTGGCCACAGGGAGCTCCGGGCAGAAACCAATCTGGGGCTTCAGGCGGCCACAGCTCCTGGATCAGGCACTGGTTCTTTACTCCTGCATCTGCGCTGCTGTGTGGCAATCTGCTCCCAGGCAAAAGGAAGATGGCTGGAGGAGCAGTTTGAAGCAAGTTTATGAGTAAAAAGACAACTTTAAATTAAGAAAGCCCTGAAATATCTTGATCATACTGACGGTCAGATTACATTGTGCTAGGATCTGGTGCTGGTTCAGGAGGAGCTTCAGGGTGGCAGAGATGAAAGAACGTCAGGAAGAGGTCTTTATCTCACATTGTTATTTAGCACCAAAGCCCTCAGCAGAGTAATGGTCCAAGAGGGAATATTTCTTAACAGGTGATACGTATGTTCCATAAAACAAAGCAAGCTACTAACCCACCTTTGCCCTCTGAAGTCCCCATAATTAAAAATAAAACACATTATCCTGGAATGAAGTGATCATCACAGGGCTGGGAGAGAGGAGAGTGTCTGACAGAGGCCGCTGTAAATTCCTTTAGGTTATGGCACTGTCTGAATTCTGTGTGTGGGAGTTTCATTGAGGGATTATTTTTCAATCATGATATTCTTCTGTGTTTTGCCAACAAATGTTGGTGAGCCTTTTCTAGCAGGCTGTCAAGTCACTACAGGAAGCTGGAGAAAAAAACAAATGAAAATAATTCTAAGCAACCTCTTACTTTCCCCTGTATATACAGGAGTGGCTTTTCCTTCCAGTCAGTTATCTGTTTATCTTTTCTTCATTCACTTTCTTCTACAAAAAAAACACTTCTCTGCTGAGATCCAAAAGCTCTAACTTCACTCAGTTAATGCCTCATTATATACTGTAGAAAACTGAGCATCTGTAGTCCCTGCTGTACTCCATGTGCTGTTTGTCTCTAGGAGTGAAAGATGAGGCAGAGAGCCTCATGAAATCCTGGACCCATTAAAGGCAAGAGGAGTTTTGCCATTGACTTGTATGGGGTCACAGTTTTGCCCTGAGTCTTTTATTTCCAGCTTGTACAATGTCAGGCAGCCTGTCAAAGCTGATGCCTAGTTGGTTCATTAGGCTGACATGATCAGATACAAATTCACCGAATCTAAACTGTTGGGATCTGCACGCAGTTTAGACCAGAGCAAACAGTCAATTTTAACACAAAACTTTCACACATTTATGAAAGCATGCAAGTAATTTCTGCTACGAGTACATGTAGAGAATGTACCAGTTTTAAACAGTTTTAAAGCCAATTCAGTTTTGCACAGTGATATAAAGTAAGCTGAGGTTGCAAATTGTGAACTATGAAACCTAATTGCTTTCACACCAATCCTTCACAATGCAACTATCATGATTTTTCTACCATTACCTTGGATTTATACCAAAGCAGCGTGGGCTCTTAATCTTTTCTAGGAGTAAACCCTAAACATGCACAAGTAATGAGAAGAGTAATAGCTGCAAAGGTTTGGAAACAGTGAATATTATGTCAGCACATCTGTGCATCTTGTTTGGATATAGAAATTAATTACCTGGAATTGACTGACAAAGCAAGGGCAGGTTTCAGATCCTTTGTTCAGTGCAATATACTACTGCAATGGCTATTCAAGCTTTACACAGTTTCCAGGTACTTTGGAATTTTTACTGCAACATGACAGAAAACACAAAGCAGAGTGCCAATTGTACTGTATGTTTTCCAAACAGCAAAATAAAGCCTGAAGTGGATTTCTTTGGTTTAGAATTATGCAACTTCAGTGAGGATATCCTCACTAGTGAGTATTATCCTCTTCAGAAGATAACAGAGATTTAGCTACTATAAGTGACATCTTAGCAATAACAACTCCACCCTGTAGAAACTATAAGAGCTAGGGAATTTCTAAAACCTGAAGATTTAAAGTAGTGTTTTATTTTATCATTTTAATCTACCTCCTGCTTTTCCACTACAAACTAGCAAAATAAATCCAGGCATTCCCCAGCACAGTTGACAGATCAGCTTTGAAGAAAGGATGAATTTTGCAGGATGTATCCATATAGGACTTTTTAATAAAGCTGTAAACTTTGGTAAAGGTGAGATGAAACTTTTCACAACACTGTCAGCCTTGATACAGCCACAGCACATGATCCCGTGTCAGGCAAAGCTGCTGACTGAGGTGAGCAGGGGCTTGGACTGGAGCGGGTCTGCAGGGTTTGGGCATACTGCCAATGAATTCACATAATGCTGAGAGGCTAAAAGCCTAAGTGTGTTCACATTTACCCTCATATTAAGCATGAGTAATTGCCTTCCAATGAGTGGAGTTACATGAATGTAAAACTAATGCAACAGGGAAGACTGTCCATAGGATGGGGAAGACTGCTCCTATAGAATAATAACCCCCCACCAGTTATTCCCGTATTTTTAGAACTGAACTTGGGCTGAACCTCTCTCAAGGCTACAAAACATTCTGGTAACTTATGTGCAGGCCTCTGTGTTTTTGGCTGCTGGCCTAGATAGGGACTGAAAGCACAAATAATCAGTCTAAGGGCCGTTCTCACAGTGTTTCCCTCTCAAATGAGGGAGGAAGCAGGAGGAATCTCACTGAGCTGCCTGCTTTCAGATGACTTCCAGCCCTGTTTCCAGACCTGTGGGGTCTGTCAAAAACCAGTGCAGTGGCATGCAGCCTATTCCACTTCTCCCCACCTCCTGCATCGGCTGCTGCTTCTCCAGCAGCCTGTCCAGGTTACCTGGTGGGGCAGAGACCTAACTGGTGGCTCTCTTGTTGTATGGAGAGATGGCAATCTGAGTCTGTTCAGAGGAAATAAAAATATATACTTGTCCACTATTCTAAGCCAAATGCCAGCTATAAGGGCTTTTAATAATTGCCCACAAACTTTTATATAGTCTGCTTTCTCTGTGCCAAGAGTTTTTAATTCTTTCTCCTATGTGCCTTCCCTTCCAATCCCTTTCTCTCCCAGTTTGAAAATTGCATCTTATACGTTTTATTTACTTTTTTTGTTGTTTGTTTTTTGTTGATGAAAGCAGAGTTTCAGGGAACATGGGATACAGGAAAGCAGGCATGGGTAGTGCAGAAAGTCAAAACAAACAGAGTCAGCTGTAAATCTTGAATTGTCTCACTGATCTCAGCCATAAAATCCTAAATTCTGGTCTGAGTCCCCTCTTCTGGCCCATCCAAGAGAGGGGGCGGTGGTAAGAAATCATATTCACCAGGAGGCCTCAGATGAGCACAGACACCATTCCTGCTTCTTCTCCTCCCCATAGTTCCTGCATCATGCTTTGTGATCCGTTCCTCTGTCTTGTAATTTCCAAGGAATTTACAAGCAAAACCAGCAGTTGCTGTTTAATAGACAGAAAGACACACCACTTCACAGAGACACATATACTTGTGCCCATCAATTGACTTTTGGGGGTTCCTAAACCTGTAATAAAACTGCTAATGCAGTTAGGATAATAGAATGGCTAAAGTTGACTCTAATGATTAAATTATGCCCAAGAACAAATCTTTATTGGGTTATTTGTACAGGTTGTGCAGGTCTGCGCAGCCTACACACATACCAAAAGCTGTTCAATACTTTGGCCATGAAGCTGGTGTTGGACAAGACATGTTGGTTTCACACAGCCACTGATAAATGTTTATGCCACACCTTTAATTATTCTTCTACCTGTCCTGCCTATATTTTCTTTTCAAGCCTATTTTCTGATCACACTGCTGGTCTCAAGGTCCAGAATATTGCTAGAGGCTGAGGCCAATGTAATTATCACCACATGCTATTTCAAGCATATTTTCATTATCACTGTTTTGCACAGAACACTCTTGATGAGAACCAATTGATTTTATAGCACCAACTAAGGCATGATACAAATGTCTCTCAATGGGAACAACTGCTGGGTGAATTCTTTTGCTGATTAATAAATTGAGTTTCAGGAGGGATGCTATTTGTCATTCAACTACTACTTTTTGCCCCCTCTGACAACAAAAAAGAGAAAGTGCAAAAAGATCTTTTAACAAACCTTAAAACATCACTGCTTTTTATTAAAAACAATAGCTTTGTTATAAACTACTCTAAATTTAAAAATAAAAAAAAAAACCTAAAGGCATTAAAACCAAATAATTTATTTTCAGGAAAAAAATGAAAGTTCACCTAAAATGTGTAATGGGCTTTCCCTCCTCCTATCCACTTCACTATGTCTTGCAATTTCTGTTTCTAACTTTAGCCCAAAAATGTGCTTTCTTCATTATTTGAGCTTAAATTTTTGATTCAGTAGGGTTTGGGGTTTCCTTTTGTTTCAATTTCCCCTAATATTGCATCCTTTTACTCGAATTTGTCCCACCAAAATACATCTCCTAGTTTTAAATTGCTAAGCTGTATTCAATGTTGTAACACATTTACTTACCCATACCAGACGGTAAGTTAGATCCCCTGAAAATTTATACTACTTTTATCTCTGTGTAACTCCTTTCCTTTTGGTATAGTTCTTCTAGCTAGCATAACTGTCAGGAACAATATAAGTGTCAGGAATAACATCAGGTCTTCAAAAGCCCTTTTCTTTGATGCCTGCCTCTAACTTCTCTTAAGAGCAGCACTTCACAAAATGATGTTGACTGGTTTTTTTAGAATAATTGCAAAACCTGGGTGTAGCAGCATTGTCCACAGTAGATATTCTGTAGCTAGCACTTCATTATTAGCATTTTGATTGCACCAGATTTATCTTGAGATGAAAAATAAACATCATTATCCTCACTGGAAGGCAGTATACTTACTTTGCTCTGTAATTACAGGTCTGATCATTACCATTGCCTTTCTTCAATGACCCAGGAGTAGTAGTATATGGAGGTAGGATTAGAGTAACGTGTGATTGATGATGGCTGCTTTCGCTACATTATGTGGCGTAAGTGAGCACCTAACAGATGGATTTCATCACTATGTAACATATAAATTCCGGTGTATGACAAATTTCTGTACCTCCAGTGTACTGCAACATGCTTTACAAAAATAATGTATTATTCTAGTCAGAACATCCATTAAATTACAGTTTATGCATTTCATTATACAGAACAGTCTTTTCATCTTACAGTAAATGCTTTTTAGAAAAAAATATTACTATACCTTAAATTGTGTTTGGTTTTTTGGTTTTTTTTTTTTTTAATGTTACAAGATAACCTAACAAATAATTTTGGGTTAAAAATACAAAGATAGAGAAGATATTGTTAGACTTTTCCTGTTCTCATGGCTCAGAGATGACTGTCTGACCTGAGAGCTTTTCAAGAAGTTTTACTATTAGATGTTACACACAAGTAGACATTTCTGTTTTGCCTAATTATAAAGGACAGATCTTGACCTCTGCTTTGGGAAGACAAAATTAACTAAACAGCTGAGGATTCTCCCAATGAAATAGCTTTTATAACCCAAGGTCACTCCTAAGCTCTGTTCTGGAGTAAATATCTGTACTCAACTGTGTAAAGATGGATCAAAGTTCTTTAGTAGAAGAAAAGCAGACACTATGTTCTCCAATCTGCTTCCAGACTGTGTGTATAGATTAAAAATTGCAATAAATACATATTAAAAATTGCAAAACCAGCATATTTACTGATCTGCCAAGATCTGATTCCTAGCAGTGCCTTTTAAAACTATCCTGCTTCATTACTTTAAAAAGCTTTCGATGTGTAAAGAGGATCATTCACGAACTGCCCTTTGAGGCAGCAATTAAAAAAATTAAAAAATGTGGTCAGCATATTTTTAAGACTTCCTGTATTAATGGCTCTGTACACATCAGAATGTTTTTACAAAAGTGAGTCCTTGCCCTTTTTAAAGAGACATAAGTTTGGTTTCCCTTGCCTCTCATACAAGTCCGAAGTCTTACAAACTCTGTTCATTGTGTAACCTTCTTGCAGCCCGTAATGACAGGATTAATATACTCACTAGCCTTAAGAGTAGGTCTTTTGGTTCAAGCTGTAGAAATATGCAGACTTACTGCTCTAGGATTTCCTTAGGTGTATCTGAGTATGTTAAGTTTTTAATATAAAGACCTTATTGTCTTTATTTTACCAACTCTAAAGCAGTCTTCAGAGTATCCCAATGAGAAATATCAGGGCAAAGCACCATTAAAACTGGAAGAAAAAAATGGGTTTTGGTCCAGCAAATTTCTATGTTAGAGCACACAGAGTAGAACTTCCAATTCATTCCCCAATGTAGACTAAGACAAGAGCTGTTAGACTTTAGCACAATCAGAAAGGTTATGATAAATAATAATAGACACTACTCTGGGATGACTGGATAACTTGTCTGAAATAGCTAAACTCACATCAGCATGTTCATCTCTTCATTAGTACCCATCAATCTTAAGAAAAAAAGTAGGCAAGCAGACAAAAGGCACTTTTGATCTAGCCCATTATCCAGAGAGACAGATCCATTCCCATGTCCCCAGATACCTTTAGCAGGAAAAAAAAAAAACAAAACCAAAACAAAACAAAAAAACCCAAACAAACAAACAAACAAAAAGAATGAAAAAGAGTAGGGGACCATTGGCAGGGCAGAATGCAGGTCAGCATGCTGCGCAGCACAATCCTCTCCCCAGAGGTCAGTTATCTTCCTGATTCACAGACCCTTCCTATGAAACCTGAACAGCAGAGGTACCTTGCAATTTAACACGAAGGCAGACACAACTGGAGCACACTATGTTACAGAAGCAGGGAGAGTTACTAAGTCTGACAAGACAGCCCTGCTTTTCGTATACAAAGGAGTCACTGATCTGATAGGATACCATATATTTAAGTTAATTGTATTTTCCTAAGAAATCCTAAGATTTCTAAGAAACATGTTTTGTAAGTGTCTTTAAATGAATCAAAGTTCATGCTGAAGTAAATTTTAGTGCTATGAATATTTCTACATGCTTTACAACATGGTGATATAATCCAGCATAGTGTCTGGATCCCTTCTGAGCTTCATCAGAAAAGACAACCTCAAGTGCTTAGATATCTCCTTAATGTTGTTTCTTTTACAGCCCTTACAAAGCTCTTATGACCATTACAAATTCTACACCAAAATCTTGCATAGATTTAAGCTACTTTTAATGTACTCAGAAAAAATACATGACCATCTTTTATTCCTTCAGAAAATGAATCCATAAGTTGTTACTGACTTTAGCTGACCTTCATGCAAGTGTTTCATGATCAGTATGGAATGTGGGATGTCTATGCCTGTAAAATGTTTTGTTTGAAAGTATAGTCCAATAACATTGATTTATGGTGATGTCTGCTCTCTAAACCCTTATGGATACTGTGTTTAGAATGAATGAAATACTGACAGTACATCGCTCTGTGTGAGGTGAGCAGTCTTGAAGCATGACTCACACTTACACATGTCTAAGTGGAGCCATTTTAGAGGCATTAAAGTTCAGAAATGCAGTTTATATTTCAGAGTTATTTTGTAAACAAATGGTTTATTACTGGCTTCAACATTTGTAACTTCTGCTTGTGTATTCAATGTTGTAAAAAAGCAGAGAATAGTTTAAGAGAAGTTTCAGTGTGAACAAATAGATTTGAAAATGGTAGTGAAAATAAAGGATTTTATTCTTTGCAGTTATGCATGTTATTAATAATATAATACTGTGCAATATCCTGACATGCACTGTAAAAATATACCAGATATTAACACTGAAAACTGACAAATCTGGGAGTTAAAACTGAGATTTGTGTCAAGACAGGTCATTATTTATTTCTTTATGGATGTATGTCTCTGATAATTGCATTAGATTTATTTTTTAAAGAGAAATCATAAGATACACTGCTCTAAGTTCTCCTAGCTCTCACAGCAGGCATCAACAGAGTGAAATCCTAATAACTGATGAATAGCTCTCCACTATATATCCCAAGAGAAGGAACAGAAAAAAAAACTCACTAGTGTTACACTGCTGTCTGAAGGCCATTTAAAAGCAGCTTGTTAACTGAACTGAGCAATAGAAAAGCTTGCAGTCAAACTGTTTTGCTAGCAGGTGTTCCCACTGCAGTAGTAAACTCCTATGTGGTTTAACCCATAACAGAGACATAACAAAATGTGGTGATACAAAAGGATCACCTTTTCAGGAGTTACTCGTTAGACTGGAATTTTACAAATTCACTGCTATACATATAACGGTAGTGTTTTATTTGTGGAAGGTATGTTAGGATGAGATTCAAATTGTGGTATGGAAACACACTGTAAACAAATCCAATCCTGCAAAATCTTGCACACATGGTAAATTCTACTGAGAGTCCACATAATGAAGTCAATCAAAATGCATAAAGCTCAAGCATTTCTATTTAATTTTCCAGTCAAAATTCAGAATAAAAAAAAAAAAAACATCATTATTTGTTTCTATCAAGATATACACAACCTATCTAATTTGCAAGAATCTATCAATATCTGCTCATAAATTGTCCTTCTTGTTGGATGAAAGAACCAGAAATGGGTGAAATCAACACAGGCTTCTCAAGGCCACTCTGTGTTCCTCCCTGTCTGAGAAGACAAGTACTTGCTATGAATAATCACTTGGTAGACTTTAACTCAAATTTTTGTGTTTTTCTATATAGTCCATAGTCTATTTCCAACCTGTTCTGAAATATACCAGCAGGCAGTTACTACAGACCAGCCATGAATTCCCTGCCTTTGAGAGCGAATTACAGTTCCCCACTGCAATGTCATTTCAGTTTCATCCTTGGAAATACATTATAGGTGACTCCAGATTGATGTTGGATGGAATATCATTATATGATAAAATAAGGACTCTAAAGATATTATATGTCATTTAGTATGAAATTCTTTCTCAATCTTCAAAAGAGGAGCTACTTTTTTTTTAGACTCCAGGCTATGGTGCCAGTGAATTTTTTGATGGACTACTCAATGAAAATCCTAGTTATCTCATATAATATGAGAACAGTGCATACTGAGAAGTATACCATCAGTAACCAATACAAGAAACATACCTTCTTCCTTTACTAAAACTGGAGCATAAAGCACAGTAATTTTGCTAAGTCTATCTTTGCAAGTGATTTTTAGCATGCTTTCAGTCTTTGGACTGAGGCTATTTTGACATTGTTGGTTTTTTTTTTTTGCAAATGGCCTTCTTTGTTAGAAGATGTAGAATGTCATGCAAAAAATAGGCATAATTTTTGAACAGAGGACATTATTTTCTTTCAAACATGCTCTTCCCTTTTCTTTTCCTCACATGGAATCTCTTAATGCTTTGTTTAAGATCATTAAGTGAGTACATAGGACATACTCTCTTGTTTTCTATATATTTATTTTGGACCCCATTACAGCTCATACATTTAATGCCAAAGTTGATATTCCTTGTAAAAAGTCTCAAGAGATTCAGTACATCCAGCCTGAAGGAAATCAATTTTAGATATAAATGGGAATGCGCAAGTTGTAAAATTTTATGCAGTAAGTTGAATATGTTCTGTTTAAAGTCACTTTACATGTACAACAGCAAGGCTAGCTGCAAGGGAAACTAGAAAGTTGTGTAATGAAAAGAGGAAAGACAAGAGAAGACAACACAAACTTGGAACATAAATGTCCTTATCTGAATTTATGTTTCAGCTCCCCAGCTCCCAATTACTTAAAAAGTTTTGGGCTTAATATGAAAGAACAAGACAAAGAATGTGGTTGGTTTTAAGTTTTGTTCTTAAAGTTTTCTCCTTGCTTAGATCATCATTGAAAAAAATAAGAAAATAAAGTTCACTCAGATGCCTGCGAGCTCATGGTAAGGAAAGCGTGAGTTTGTCATACTGTAGTAAACCAATAATATAATTTTTCCCAACCTGATTCTGATTCCAAGGTCTAAATATTGTTTGTCTACAGAAAAGAGAGATAATAAACCAGTAAGATAACTACTGTTTCTGGGCCCTGGTCAAGTGGATTGCTCTTTTAAGTGCTTTCTGTTGAGACTGTCTGACTCTGGTAGTGATTATAGCAGGTGATCTTGAAAGAATGGGTCTTTTGAAAGACTGAGATTATCAAAGAGTAAGATCTCACACATGCGGAGGAAAAGAAAGAGGATCAAGAAGCAACATGCATAGGCCAGGAAGACATGTTGTCATTTTAAAAGATGTTAATTAATTTCCAGTACAAAGAGAAAATATGGGAATTTTAGCCACTGAAAATCAGCACAAGAAAGAAGTGATATTTTAAATGGAAGATGGATGTTGAAACAGCTAAAAGGGAAAAGAACAACAGCTAAGTAAACTTGAAATTAAATGAGAAGTTTTTTAAAAACACTGGCAGTAAGCAACCTTCTAGATAAATCAAAGAATTTGTGAGACCACCAGGAACTGAAAATGGAGTTGCTTTCTTTGCATCATGTTTTAAACCTAGAATACGGTGTAAAGATCCCATTCAGACATAGGTTAGGCTTGCTTGGCATGATCTTGCACTTTGCTGAAAGGCAAAGGACGCTTTTGGTGGCCTCTGTGTTCAGGGGTGAGTCACTGTATCCCCTCTAAGTTGTGTCACAGGCCCCTGCTCTGCCTGTAGAGTCAGGGTTGCTCTGACCATTCCCACCCTCCTCCCCCTTATGCAGTTGTAGGACCACAATTCCAGGAAACAAAAAAAATTACCCACTGTTGGGGGAAAGTACAGCCTACTTGAAAAAAAATAAAGTACATAGAACTATAATAGACTTTTCTTTTCTCAACGTTTGTGTAAGTATGTCAACCAAACTCTGTTTGTTTCCATATTAGAAATGCCTTCATGTCTACGTCCAAAGAATGGCTTGATTTTATTGCACTAAAAGAAATTAGGAGCAGCCAAACTGATGGTAAGTAAACCTACCTGATTACAGACAAAGCTGTATGGTAGTTTCAAAACATTCAACCACTCTGTACAGCCATGCACTATGATTCACCAATCACACTCCTTTATACTCCAATCAAAGCAAATATAGACATCTCAGCTTGTTTTATCCAAACACTTAAAGATTTTCTTCCAGTTATACCTCCTTACACAATAATTTAACACTATGATTTCTCACAAGTATCCCAGTCATCAGTTATATCAGTGCATTAATAACCTGAATAGAGTTTTCTGTTAACGTAGTAAGAGTCTTAATCCATCTTAGTAAACCCTTCTCAGAGAGTTAGAACGTAGTTATTACTTCACCTATTTTTCCTCTAAGCAAATCCATATATCTATCTCATTAACAGCACCATTTAGATTTTGTTCACATCAACATGTAAAAAAAAGTCAGTTTCATAAATGTCAGAGGTATTTAACAGACAAGAAATTGTATTATTAATATTATTATATAAAAACAAATATTTACCTGTATGGAGTGACTTCCATGCCAGAATATTCACTTTACAAAGTCTGAAGAATACTATAAACTCTGTTGGGCAACACAGACTGAAAAATTCACTGAAGGTTATGTGATAAGGAGATGACAGAACCAAGCAGAGTTACTAGGTATCGTAACTCACATTTCTTTGCTTCACCCATTAGGCACTCTTTCTCAATTTATTTTGCTATTGTCTCTAATATTGTCTGGAGTAATCATAAATTAGTGGATAAAACAGAACAATGAAAATCTGGTTATTTCTTATCTAGTAATTATGATTTTACTCCATGAACTAGTATATTAATCAGTTTAATTTCCCCCAGCTACTTTTTCTTTCATAATTATGCTTGTGCTTGAAAATGGTTGGGTTCTCAAATTACTTTAGAGTTTCCCTCCCTTGGGAAGATCGAGTTAGCTATTTATAGGCACGGAGTCTTGCACCACAGTTTTGAATGTCTACCTCCGTAAGGAGGCTGAGGTCATCATCAGACCCAAGTGGAGGTACAGAGAACAGAGTAAAACTATTCTGTCTCTAATGCAGGTCTGCCTTAGTCTGCAGTATAAAATATATAATGAAATATAACTGATGTTCATTTGAGATGAAAAATCAGATTAATGTTTATTATTTTAATATCATAAAATGGTAGTTCAATAATCTAAAGCACATGGAGTAAATCCCAAAATGTTTCAACCCTGTATGATCTTGAGTCTGATGTCATGTCCTCTAACAACAGATATTCCTAATCAGGAATTGACATGAATTTCAGTAGTAACTATAGATATTGAAAAAATTAATTCAAATACACTTTCAGAAATATAATTTTATTTCAGTGATGTATCTCATTTTATTAATTTATATTGTTCATTGAGATGGCCACAGAAGCCCTAAATAAAGTTCTCCTAGAATCCATAGAAAGTTGGAACATCAGTTGTGACTTTCAGTCATTCTGTAGACTAGAGTTTCTAATGACTAACGTCCTCCAGTAATTGTCTTTTAAGAAAGATAGTGCTGGTTTTTAAACTATGTTGTAAATAAAGTATGAATATTTATTCAAACAGTGTCTTGTAAGACACTGAGCTGTAAGCTACAGAGCTTCATGCTGTGATCCTGTCATAAGATCAAAAGTTAAGAGCTACTGAAGTTTTCATAAAGGACTTATGAGGGTAATGAACAGCAATATAGGTAATTGAACACATAAGGCTACTTGACTGTCTGGTTGTTCAGCCTGGACAAGAGAAGCCTCAGGGGAGACCTTATAGCAGCCTTCCAGTACCTAAAGGAGGCCTACAAGAAAGCTGGAGGGGGACTTTTGACAAGGGCATGTAGCCATTAACAGTTTTAAACTGAAAGAGGGTAGATTTAGATTAGATGTTGGGAAGAAATTCATTACTGTGAGGGTGGTGAGGTACTGGAACAGATTGCCCAGAGAAGTTGTGGATGCCCCATACCTGGAAGTGTTCAAGGCCAGATTGGATGGGGCTTTGAGTGACCTGGTCTAGTGGACGGTGTCCCTGCCCAGAGCAGGGTAGTTGGAACCAAATTATCTTTAAGGTCACATCCAACCTAAACTATTCTATGATTCTATGATTAGAGGCCACTAAAATCATTCTGGTATCTTCTGGTGTTTTAGATGAGAGGTATAACAAGTATGTAATTATTTAAAGTTATGAAATAAGAAACAGCCCTAGTGTTTCAGACCTAAGGTCCTGAGTATAGTGAAGGTAGTTATTGTTTTGTGCTGAAGTCTATGATTCAAAATAAAGGCAGCAATTCACATCTACTGTCTTAAACTATTATGCTGCATGCTTCAAAATAGTTACCATAATTTTATTCCCAAAGCACCTGTAGTTTGCTTAATTTGAAACACAGTGGAACTTTGAGCCTCAAGATAATGACTTCGCTACAGATACTTGAATAGGGAAAACTGCCTATTAATTTGCTGTAGCACCCTCACTTCTCCAAAGACCACAATTAAAGAACAATTAATTGCAATCTTGATCATTTTAGGCATGTGTGAAGACCAGCAGTTTTCTGGAACAATGCATATTTTTATGGTAAGATCTGTTAATGACAAACATAGCATTGATGTATAAATTAATCATGGGACTTGTTATTCTTAACAGGTGTTTTTTGTTTGTTTGTTTGTTTTTCTTACAAGCTAACAGGGACCATCCATCTGATTATCTTTTATTTTAAAATAGTGTCATTAATAATTCAATAATCTAAAACATGAAGTAAGCCTCAAATGGCTACAATTCTATACAATTATGTACATAAATATATATATTTTTAATAAATATATAGACACCCATAGTAGACATTCCTGGGAGAACTGGTATGTGTTATTATAGTGACAATATCACTATTTCATTAGCATGTGTTCAGGAAATGTTTTTCTCCAAAGGAGAGGAATGAGAAGTGAAAAATATAGAAAGTATGTTCCTTCCCAATAGAAGAAAATTAAAAGTTCAAGTTTAATAAATCAGTATTTAACCTGATGAAAAATTAGATTTTTTTAACAAATATGTAAGTGGAAGATGTTTAATTATTCCTGCATTCTGATTTCACTAAACATCAGAATTATCATATTTCCTGGGTGGCTAAAGTATTTGCCTAGATCTAGCTGTAATATTTGGTGGGAGTTGCAGGCCAGAGCAGAACTGAGTTTTACATAAAATGAGAAACTTGAGTCCATTTTTTTTTTCAATGCTGGTTGAATGTTCTATGACAGCACCCAGTTGGTCTCCAAAATATCTAGAAACCAAAATTTTAACTCTCTTCCACCTTCAGATCTTCATATGTAAATCCTACTGAATTTGTAACTCTAACAGGAATGAAATTGTTTTTCTTTTTAAGTCCGTTTATTTACAGGCAAGTTGTTCTAGGGACTTCCTAAATGCTTACATAGATGACGCAGCCCTTTGACAGGAGGAAAGGGGAAAAGAGCAGTCTGTAGTGCAGTTCCAAGCCACAATGCAGATTTTTTTTCCCTTTTCATTATTGGAGATTCCTGGAAGGAGAACTATATTTACTGAAGAACTTAGTTGCCAAACTCTAGGAGACTTAAAATGTTTCCTTGTGAAAAATCTGCCTTCTAACCAAATCAGAGGGCTTTTTTTTTCTGTTTGTAATGCCACCTCTGAACTCCTGTACAACTCCTACCCATTTACTCACGAAACATTTTCCATCGTTGTGCCAGAAAAATGGTTTCAGATAAGTAGTGTTTTACATATCTGAGTTTTTATTATGTATTGTATTTATTAAGAACAGTGTTTTACGCATATATCACCAATGTGGAGGATAGGAGCAATGGCAAGTGTGTAAAAACCAGGCATGTTTGCAGTAAAAAAGGTGGGAAAGCACTATGAGACAGAGAGGTGGTGACATCAGGAAAAAAAGAAGGAAGATCTGTGAGGAGTGAAAGAAAAGAGACAGGCCTAAAGTATAAAGCAAAAACAGCAGGCTGAGGTGAAAAAGTGAAAGGGAGGCTTGGGGTAAAAGGTGAGAGAGGATCAGAAAGTGTAGTCTGGAAATCTGTATAAAGGACGCACAAAGCTACTCATTCTGAAACAAAAAAAAAACAAAAAAGAAAACAAAAAAAAAAATGACCCTCATCGCCTTAATGGTTCCAAAGGAAAGGGGAAAATGTAGAAAGGAAGGAGCAACAGACTCATCTAGAGGAGGGAGTATCATATCACACAGATGTATTTTAATACTTGGTGCTGGATTTTTACTGCTTGCAAAATTGCCTTTTCAGATAACACACATGAATGGAATTTATAGTGTTTCATTCTTTAATACAAACCATGCTTTCTGCTTTTATCAGTTCCATCCTGCATTTGTTGCAATATTCAGCTCATTTCCCTCTCAACACATTCACTGCAAAGGCTTTTTGGACAGGAACAGTAGAGAGGGAAATATTTTAAATGCATGCAACGTTAGTGTCTGGTACAGCTTTGAAAATTGCAGAACACCATTCCAATTTACTTCTCTTTTTGCTGTAGTTTTCTGGGACAGAGTTAACTGCAGTGCACTCACTGGATGGAGCAATCCCATCAGTTTCCTCTCTGAGTGAGATAGCATTGGCGATATTAATAACCCACTAAAATTGAGACTTTGGCATAAACTTCCAGCCTCATATAAAATAAGCTTTAACAAACCAGTGAAATCAAATCTATCTTTCCAATAGAAGGTTTAAGTTGTTGCCAAAGGAGAGTCAGTATTACCTACCCTTTCAAATTTTACTTACACTAAGGCATTCAAAGGCAATCTCTACTCTTAAAGTTCAACTTAAAATGTTGATATGCTTGTCCTGGTTTCAGCTAAACCACCACAATGCTGTAGAATTACATTTGCACACACTTGGGTGCACAAATATGTTCATACACCTCTTTGTGTAGCAATCATAATTAGCATCTTTTCTGGCTGTTACTTATTTACTGCTCCCTAGTGATACAGGAAATTCTCTCTCCTTGGTATAAAGGAAGCCTTAGGAGAGTTAAATCTTCAGCTGTATTAATCCAAGTACTTTGAAGTTGATATGGAATTCCCCAAGAACCAAATGTCGATGTAGTATTTTAGTGTTTTTCATCACGTACCATACTGAGCACAATGATGATTCTTTCAAAACTTCCCATGAAACAATTTTTTGTTCTCTTTTTACTCTGATTTGAAGACTGAGCTTCAATACAAAACAAATTTTCAAATAAAAATCATTTAAAAACTTGCCAAACATTTCAGTTTGAAAGTGTCAAAACAAAATTTTCTGACCTTAACAGAACGTCTTTTTCTTCCTGAAATAAAATTGTCAAATTTGTCAGGTTTCTGTAAAACATTTTGCTTGGATGCATTGGCATTTTATAATCTCTGATAAAATGTTCTGTCAAAATATTCCCAGCTGGCCCTATAATAAGGCAGTTGAGATTTCTGCCAGTTGAAGACAGGTCTTTTTTGTTCAGATACAGCCATCATAAGGAGAAATATGTACATACATAATCACAACTTTCTATGTAGAGTCTTGGTTTTGTTACTGTTTCCTGTAGTTTTCTGCTGTATTAAGAACAGAAGATCAGGATAGGAATGTTCTCATGTTTGCAAGTAATCAATTTAAGTTGCTCTGTAGAAACACTAGGGAAAAAAAAACCCAAACTCTAGTCGAAGCAGTACATTCAGCTGTTCAGGGACAGCCTTTCTGGAGGAGGTCTTAGTTTTTTTCATTCTTCACAAAGCAATGCATGTTATGAAATCGTGTGCCATAAATAATAGGAATGTGCTGCAAAATAAATGTTCACAGTACTAATAGATATTACTGTTATGAGCACAATATACAAACTCAGTCATGCTGGTATAAGTGAGAATCTCATGAAAAAATATTGTTAAAATAAACAAGTTTGGGGTTTTTTTCTCTTAATAAAAATCTTCTCTTGGTCTATTAAAATTCCACATTTTGGTGGTATTTAAAATTTTTGGCATGTCATTTATGTGGAAATCAACCCTTTAATGACTGCTCCACTAATGCTACATATGTCATGACTTTCCCGGTCCTCTGCTGAAACCATTGTGCTGAAGTCCCATCTGGTTCTGATGTCAGAGGACTCCAGTAGAGACTGGCATCCTTCCTTGGTCATCTGTAAAGATTTTATTTTTGCTTCATGGATTTTTAAACTGTGAAATTGATGAGCAAACCACAAAGTCACAGTACCATAAGAGAGAAAATTGCCAAAAGATGACAGAAGACAGTAGGGAAATGAATAAACAGAACTGGACTAAGGAATTAATTATCTTTCCATAAAACATAGTTCTGGTTTTGGTTTTGGTTTTTTTTTGTTGTTGGTTGGTTTTTTGTTTTTTGTTTTTTTTTTCTTTTTCTCTCAAAGTGTCAATGTAAGATTGGCGCTTTTTTTTGTGGCCAATTTAAGCTTCAGCTTGGGTTGGGTTTCTTGAGAGAGAGAAGGGTAGAAAGGCTGCCATTTCTAAGGCAGTGCAGCACAATGAAGAGCAGCTGCCCAGCCCTTCATCCCTAGCTCTGCAGCATCTTGCCGTGGCCAAATCACGGGAGGGCTAACGCGTGCCTGCTGCTCAGACTCATCCTCAGTGCATCATAAGCCACTAATACAAGCTGCTCAACACTAATTTTATAACATGCAGACTCTGAACAAATGCAAATAATTAAAAGCATATTTTGGAAAGATGTTTATGCAAAGCTTATCAATGAGAAATGAAGTTAGCAAGTGCATATAGTAAGAATCTGAGGAACGAACTTGTTGGAAAACTAATAAATGAGCTTACTTATTTGTTTAAGAGTTTGGAAGATGTCATTTGGAGTTGCCAATTCAATTAATAATATACTATTTTGAATGCTTAGTTGGTAACAGTTTTATGATACGCTGTTCCCTATTTTCAATATTTACTGTCTTACATCACAGCCACTGAACATGATTTGCCCAAAATGCTCATTTCCTGGATAGTTTCCAGCTGATGCTTTTAAACCCCTTTAGCACGGCAGAATAGTGAGGTTTTGCTGAAGACCAGGTCAAAACTTTCACAACCTCAGCTACCACATATCTGGAGATGCCAGTGCAACAAAAAGTGGCCAGAGTGCAACTTTGTTTTTTCCTGCTTGAAAGAGTGATTCACAGCTTCCTCTCATTTGTTCCAGTAAGATTATTCTCAGTGAAATCCAAAGAGGTTAAAAGAAAATAAGTTCTGAAAAGAGCTGGGGATTGAAGTGAGTGGGCATAGCAATGGTAAGGGAGGGAAGAAAAGCATACATTGAGGTCATGAGACAGGTTTGTAGGCAGCCTAGGTTACATACATATTATCTCTTCATAGAGACACAAACCCCATTTTTGTTAGGCAAGTACCTGTGCTGTAAGTATCTATATGCATTTGTGTTACAATATAGAAGAATTTTACATGAGTAGTAGTGCTTTCTATGAATTTGAAAGCCTCAGGAATCCCAGAATGAGGTTTCAAGATTTGTAGTAAAATGAAATTAGAAACACTGTCTTTACCAGGAGCAGCCAGCCTGAAGTAGATCGCAACATGACAGTTCATCCCACTTGAGGTTTTTATCTCCCTAAAGACAGCCAAATAAAATCCGAACCAGTGATTCTATTTTTTTTTCTTCTTTCACCTCTCAGAATTATTTTTAAAGCTCTGATTTCAATACAGTACTGTTCACAATCTGAAGGAAGTTTTCAAAATGATTTTTTTTTCTTTAGGCAGAATTGTGATATGCATTTAATTTCATAAACTTAGATGACATAGAAAGAAAAGAATAGCTTAAAATTTCTTCAAGCATTTCTGTCAATAAGAGTGTATGCTGATTGTAACATATAATTTTCAAATTTAATCTCTTAAACTTGTATATTTTATAATATTAAGTTTACTCATTGAAAATTAGATACCGTCTGGTGGGAAAAAAATCTCCATCCAGAACTTTATGAAATTGTAAACTGGAAATTTTGCCCACTTTTTAGTGAAACCTATTCTTAGAATTAAGTCTTTTAAACTTTTCAGGAATATTTTGGAGGTATAAAATGAGTAGAGTGACAAGAACATTCAGCTATGAAGCCTTAAGAACATGAACACGGGGATATCAGTTCCATCTATGTACTCCTTTGTTGAGAAATCCACACTCACTTGGCTGTGAGGCTGGGGAGATGAGTCAGTGATGGCTGAAGTTAATAAGAGGTTGTTTTTCTAGTCCAGTAGATAGCAGCTTATTCCTTTATTACCTGTTGCCCGGTATTTTTGCCTTCAGATATCATCTCTTATTCTCCTTTTACAGAGGCTTTGCTTCAAATATAGGGCAAAGCAGACACTCCAGATTTTTTTTTTCCTTTTAAAAGGAAGAAGTTTGTTTTATTTTGGTTTGTTGTTTGGTTTCTTCCATGTTTGTTTGTTTGGTTTTTTTTTAGTTTTCTCTTTCTTAATTCAAAAATTGTACAGAATTAATATTGTGTAATTACTTCCAATATTCTTATGCAACCAATCCCTCACTGACATCTGTACACTGATGTTTAATAATTTACTACTTATATGGAATCAACTGTGGACCAGCATCCAACTTCCTACTTATTGATATCTTATTTGAGAGCTGCTAACAGAAAGTGCCAGCATATACCACACAGATATAGTATTAGACAAAAAAAATGCTTGTCTAGAAACAGAAAAAAACAAACTCAAGAGAAGTTAGCATTTGTTTGGAGTGTGTTTCAGCATGTAAACTTCTTATTTTCACATGATGTGTGCAGTTTAGATTTTACTTTATGACAGCTTCAACTGAAACATGTAGTAAACCAAATTACAGCTGAAGATAGTTATTGTCTCTTGTCTGCCTTCTTTATTATGACATAATATGCCGGATTTTTCTTCCCATATAGTGTACTATACTTTCCGTATTATACAGACATCTTAATTCTAAGAACTAGTCCTATTTGTCATGATAGGAAGCCGCATTATAGCATAATGAATACTCTCATTTCCTCTAATTTTTAATAAAAAGTTTAAGGAGTTAAACTGTGCAATCCACTGGTGTTCATTAATGACACTGCATATTTTAATAGTGTATTTATTATGCAGCCATGCAGACAGAGAGGAAAAGATGTTCTGAGGGTATTTTTTTTGGTCTCTAGTTTCAAATGCTGCAGCCAAAATGTAAAAAGACCTCGTCTTGTGCATAGATGTAATGTTTGGGGACTTTCCAGAGGAACTGTTCTGGAAAATTGACCATACCTCTTTT
Organism: Tetrax tetrax; assembly: GCA_009806455.1. Classification (NCBI taxonomy): domain Eukaryota; kingdom Metazoa; phylum Chordata; class Aves; order Otidiformes; family Otididae; genus Tetrax; species Tetrax tetrax. The sequence goes on from WHYT01000098.1 coordinate 24,380, forward strand.
TCTACAGTGAAATACCTTCCAGAAACATGGATAAAGAGATGTTTGGGCTTTCTGTTGGTAGAACAGTGGAAGGAATTAGTCCTTCCTCCCATCGCTCTTCGCAATAGTAGATAGAAACAACCCCTCCACCTCCACCTACGAAATACTGAAGAGATTGACTTGACAAGCATTTTTGATACCCTTATCAAAATATTTTTGTGAGGTGCATCAGCTCATATACTTAAAGAACAGCAGACTGGATCTGGGATGATCCTTGCTCTGCTGTTAGTTATAATGCCAGCTCTCCCAGTTAATGTGGCTCCACTATATTCATCCTCCACGTTTTGCATAGCATTGGTTATTGTTGCAAAAAGGAATGCAGGATTAGCCCTGAAAAAAAATTTAGTCTCCATGGTGATTTAATCCTAGGCCTCAGTGAGAAAACTTTCAAAGGTGCCCACGACAGCTATTAAATAATTCATTGTGAATAATATTTATTCCGAACACTTTTTCCTGGTTAAAAATGACTCCTGAGCCGGGCCCTGTTGTTGTTCAGGATTATCAGCCAAGTAACCCTAGAGATAAAATCTCCAGCCCTGGTTTAGTGACAAGTAGTCCTCTCAAGCATTTGTCCCTTCCTGACGATAACCTATTGCACATGATTTTGCATATGCCATTAGTCAGGACGATTAATAAGATGGAAAGCCAGACCAGAAAGAAATATTTGAAAACAGACACATAGGAAATGGTGAAAGCATGTAATGCACATATGTGTTGACATTTTAGACCATAACTATTTTTGTTGGAAATGCTTTCCTTTCGGTTTCAGGCTCTCCAAATTCTGGTAAATGATATGCCACAAGTAACAACAACTGAACTTGCTGTTTCAGTTCATGCAAATTGTCGGATTTGTCTGCATTTTTATTAATCTGACTGGAGAGTACAGTATGACAGTGACGATATAAGGAGAGTCTGAATCTTTTCCACTGACTATATTGGTTTGCAACTTTCAGTCACTTCAAATCTGGCTAATAAAACTAAACCAAATAATTTAGATGTGAAAGACTATAATGTCATTATTACAAAATTCCAGAGCTCCTACTTCCTCCTGGGACTACTCAAAAATAGGTGTATTTCTGGTACCACAAAATGATAAACTGCAGAATATTTCTAGAGTTTAAATATTTCTGAGAGAGCAATTCTTCACTCCCTGCTGTTTACAAGGGAAATACTGTCTACAAATCATACATTACATTAGCTGTCCTCTTTATCATAAAGCCATGTTGAATACTTGTAACATTTATAAAAAGACACCAACTGATTGCAAGATGAGCGTTACCCTTGAGCAAATTATGAACACATTTATTTCAGTCTCATGCGTTTGAAACTAATTTTCTGGTAATATCAAAAGTGTTCATAGAATTAATTTCCTGTCAGTTCAGCAGTATTCAAGTGAATATTTTATGATTTTGCATTAGCTGTATTTGTCTAGAGTTGTGACATGATCGAGTCATTCTCTGAGGGAAACACATTAATAATTAAACTCTGTCCAATGTGGAGTGCTAAAGATGACAGCATAATTGTACATTTCAGAGACCATTTCACAAGGCAGAGAATGAGAATGCCCTGCCACCATTTAAATGTCAATTTAGAATTTCTTTCTAAAATTATAACAGTGATGCAGAAAACAAAAAGAAAAGAAGAAGAGATAGAAAGACTGATGTCAAATTTGGAACCTTGTTCCCTTTTTGCTTTCTCTTTCTTTAAAAATATGAGCTAAATGTAAATGGCATTCCAAGAAGAAAAGGAGAAGGCAGAAGACAGATAAATTATCGTCTCTAAGATTTTTTCCCCTTTTCTTTTGGCAATATAATATCATCACCGGTTGTAGTACTAGAGCTGTTTAGATGATAAATGCAACATGCATAGATTAGCTTTGGAGAAAATACTGCTGCCTGACACTGAAAGCTTTGATTGGTTTCAGCCCTTACACTTGACTCTTTTTTGCCCTGATAACTTCAACAGTATTTTAAGATTTTAATCTACTTTCTAGTCAAATACCCACAGATAGATCACTATATTATTTATGTTTCTTTTTCAGCTTCTGAAAGTAAAACATTATTGGGCTTCAGCTAAGAGATCTCCAAAATTTCTGAGGCATATATTTTGCAACACTTAAGCTTCCCCAATGAAAAGTGCCTGTACTATCCTGGAGAGACAGTTGAGCCACATTTACAGATTGTGTATGTAGACCACTTAATGAACACGTATCCTTAAAGAATGCATAAATTAGAGACATATCAATGTTACAGTAAGACTCTTTCCTTGCCCCACTGCCTGTGGCCAACACCATGCCGACGAATACCACTTCTAACTAGAATCTGGGTGATGCCTCCCTCATTCACTGCATCATTTACCACTTTCTCCCTACAGCTTTAGATAAAAGCCCAAATGAGAAAAAGTAGCCTAATGACCTTAGGCAGATAGAAGTAACTACAAGTCTCCTTTACAGCCCCTTTGTTTCAGATCTCTGCCATGCTGCCTCCATCTTCCATTTTCCCTACTCCTACTTCACCCTTACAGAGCCCGCTCACTTTTCTTGCATGTTCTTGTCAGTTGATCCCCTCCTGATAAATCCTAAATTTATTCTCATATAAAAACATTTAGCAAATTATATCCACTTCATACCATCTCTGTGTACACTCGTTTGTATTAAATCTTTTTCCTCAACCATATTTTCCATCTCATCCATTTAGATTATAAGAAGCTTAGGAAAAGCATTTGCTTCTCTGCCTCTGTACCTCATATACCACAATAGTTGCTACTTGGCCACTACCATATGAAACATGATTTATCATAATAATTCATTTCATTTCACTCAACACACTTACTTCTCTGTGGTATAATTCAAAAACTATTTAGGGCAAAGAGGAGCTTTTAATGGATACAGTCCCTGTGTTTTAAGGGGCATGTTTCAGGTTTTTTTGGCATACAAGTGTAAAAAAGGAGTATTTGATCTCAATGGTGTGCCAATTTCAATATTTGGTATGATTTTATGAGACAGTTGAATGAAAAGAATGTGAGCAGAAGATAAATTGCTACAGTGCTAAAAGTGATTGATACTCCTTATCAGTGTTTGTATATGCTCATAGTTGGGATCTCGCTAGGAATACAGTTCTCAAGTACTACTTAATTTTGCATTTTTTAAGGATGAATTTGCAGCCAACTTAGAACTTCTAACATTATTTTAACTTATTTAAGGAATGGTATAAAAGAGGATTTGAATATTAAATACACTTCAAAAAGCTAGTAATTTTTTGCGCCTCAATTTTTACCTGTATGTATAAAGAAAGTTACCTATACATTACTAAAGAAGGTGAATGCTGATGGCATTTTCAGACACATGAAACCAAAGAGAACACCTTAAAAACCTGACAATAAAGGCTATTTTTAAAGTTATACTGAGTGAAACTGTGACTGAGTTACACCAACAAAGAACACATTTCTTCATTTTAGATAACTAAAATATAGTTCTTTTAACTGAGTCTCTCTCTCTGATTGTATAAACTGGCAATTAAACACTCTGTAACAGGTGGTTCATTTTTTGCTAATACCCACTTGTATTATTTGTTTGTTTCAGTACAGCCATCTATGCCATGTAAATTCATGCACCCATCAAACCACTTTTAAATTCTATGAAACTATCTAAAGCAATAGATGCTACTTCTACAAAGTGATTACACCTCATGTAAAAAACATCAGTTCTGACTTTGCTGTGGTGTTATTTCAGTAAATAACCTCTTACTGTAGTAAAATATTTGACCAGAGAAGAAAGCATAACTGATCAGTGTTCACTATCCTTTTCATTATTTCTCAGTATACTTTCATTATGTTCCTTATCCTCCACCCTTTCAACAATCGAAGTCTCACTGGTATTCAGATATTAGACCCTGAGAACACTCAACTGCTTGTGTTTGGGTTTTTTTTTTCCAAATATTTAACTTTATATAATGTGTTAGAACAGTTGAAAGCATTTTTAATTGTCATTCTTTGAAAAGTGTGTAAAGAGGATCACACAAGATACTTAGTGATTCACAGTGTTAGGAGGCTGATAAATTGTTCCATTTCACATTCCAAGAGCAGATAATATTAAGGAAACTGATGGGATTTATCAGATGTTATTATTTTGCTTAAAAAGGATTTTAACTACTCCTCCAGAACGTTGTTTTTGAGGTAATTTTTCTTTGATTCCAACTCACTTATCTAGAAGCATGTGATGGCATGACCCTGTAGGCATGTGACATGTAGCACTTAAAATTCTACACTTTTTGAACAAAGAATAGCATTCACACCAGAAGAACACTTGTTCACTAGGTCCCGGTGGTCAAGCTGCGGCCCAAAGAGAACACAAGACACTAAAAACATGTGAACCTAGTTTAATAAATATTTATAGATCATAAGTATTCATCAGTAATTAAAATGTAAATGTTAATGCTTTAACAAATTCAAATGTTATGCATACACATCCTGGGATTAATGCACTACAAACCCATTCTCTGCAGTAGAAAGAACAGTGGCTTGATTCTTGGTCTCCAATTAAGCTAAGTATTCTTCAATTCTAACTACAGACAGGTCCATGGCAAACTCCAAAGAGAACTTTGTGAGACTCTGTAGTGTATATGTAGCAGCAAATATCTGTAGGTTTTGTGTTTCTATGATTTTTCAGATTGGAAATAAAACCTCTAGGCAAACAATGTAGTCCTTTGGGAGGAATGAGAATTGGCCATGTTCTAAGTCAAAGTCAGCCCTGAATATAAAAATAATCCCCTACTTAAAATAGGAACAAAGAAACGCCATGTCAGAAAAAGCCAAACTGAAATGAACAGAGGGCTGCTTTGTAGCACTTGCAATGTCGCGCAGAGATAGCTAAGCTGGTAGCAGCAGCATGAATCTCAGCATGAGTTTCTCTTCTCCAGTCAGATTCTTCCCTGGTAACTGCTGTTTATTTCATCTGTGTTTTAAGGACTGTTGCAATCCAGCAGTCTAGGTGAAAATCCTTTACTTAACTCATGCAGAAAAGGCTATTTTCTTGTTCACTATACTTTAACCTTAGTAATATAGGTGTTTTATGATTAGAAGTAAATCTTCAGAGACATTTCACTCCTTACTAGTTCAACTTTTGTGTCTCTGAAACCTCAATTAAGATGTCATTTTTCCCATCTAATATTAATGTTGTAGATTTTTCAGCAATATTGATATTTTTCTTTTGTTTTGTCTTACTATACCCTAGAATTTAGTATGCTGAGCCTTATTCTTGCATTTCAATTTATGCACATTGTTGATACAGTTTCACCCATAAAATTCGTCCTTGCACGCATAGCTAGAACTTCATTAATGCAAAGGGGGATACTTACTTCTGCTATTATTAGTAACATCTAACACAGAGTGAAGATCTCTTCATAGCCAAAGGAGACAGAACAGCTTCCCTAGACAGTGATTCAGGGCACTCAGGATCCTACTTTTCTCCACTCATTATGTAAGTAACTTAAAGTTCAGTGTCAACAAATTAATGTTCCGTTCCCTAAAATTAGCATTTTATTACACAAAACTGTTATTATACAAGTATCAGTTTATACTTAGTCCTTTTGCATGGAGAAATAATGATCTTTTGGATAAAAAGGATAAAAATACCTGTTCTAAATTAAAACAACAACAACCACGGCCACCTCCCAAAACAGCTCAACAACCTCCCTCCCCAAAACAGATTCATTTTGCTCCCTTGAAGTGCATGAGGAAGCCTTAAAAAACAACAGAGTGCCCATCCAAAACACTGGCTATTTAGAAAAAAATGAGTCCTGTAGGAATTCATTCTGGATCTTATGTTTCTGGTAATGGCAATGATTATGATGAATAACTGGCTTTTGCTGTTGCTTTTTCTGCTGATTCCTCAGTTCTTGATACACATATTGTTACTACAGTTATTGCTGCTGGTCCAACTGCATAATGTGAGGAGAATCCACAGAGATATGAACAAGCTCTCTAGCAGCTGAGTGAAGAAACCTGTAATTTTACGAACAGGAAACAAAATTGCTAGTGCTCACCAAATACCGCAGGAGGTATGCCATAGCAGGCCACCGGGAGAAAATCCCAAACAAGACCTGGCAGTGGCTCTGTGTCATAACACATTAAAGTAACATGGAGCCTTTGGTTTTGGGGTTTTTTGTTCTGTTCTGGTTTTTTGTTGTTGTTGTTCTTGTTGTTGCTGGTTCTTCTTCTTATTTTTTTTTCTTTTAAAATGAACTGAAATAGCCATGTATTTAAAAAAAACAAAAACAACAAAAAAACCACAAAACCAAAAAACAACTGAGGCAGAATCCTTGCGTTATTAGCATCACTGACTCACATTTAATTGAGGTTGGTAGTACAAATGGTCACTATCAAGCTATGTCATGACTATTGCTATTATCTTCCAGTAAGTGATTCCCAGACATATTTAGATTATAAGCCTTTTGTAAATACTTCAGCTTTTTTTCCAACATGTTTTATAGCACTTAACATTAAATGGCTCTACTTAATGAGCAGGGCTACCCTAAAACACACTGAGAACAAAGTAAATGTAAGATAGAAGAACATATTTTAAAGAAGACAGCAAAAGTAAGCAAACTTTTTTTTTTTATATATATATCCAGGAGATAAAAATCTTCCTAGCTAAAAATACTCTTTCTAATCAGCTTAGGAACTTAAATAGATATCAACCATTTAAACTAGAATGTGGAATATCTCATTTATAGGCAGTCTAATATCATAAAGATCTAATGACTAACAAGAAACTACATGATACTATCTTCTGTTCACTTTTTAATAGGCTTGTCCTGCAGCACAAAAAGCCCCTGTCATTAGTGCAGTTGATATTTGACATAATTCAGGGAATTTATATAGAATTAATGAACTAATGAAATAGACTTAGAACACTACAGTATTTCTGTAAGGGCATACTACTAGATGTTTGATCTTATAGACAAGGCTCCTAGAAACCCTTGTAGATCTGAGTACAGATTTCCTACTTAATCATAATAGAAGTCTATAAAGACTGAAACAGCTTTGGACAAAAGGTATCTTCCTCAGGAAAGCTAGTTTTTTCATACCTGTGTGCAAGAGGTTTGCATTTTTCCACACTCCAGTTTCCAAAGACAGAAGAGAATAACCTGGAAGTTTTGGTAAGGAAAGAGGTAAACAACTCCAAAATCTATGAGAAAAAGACTTGTGGCAGGATTTAGAATGTTGAAACTGTAAAGGGAAAATTATAGTTTTCTTCTCACACCAGGAAAGAGGGAGGTTGTTTTGCCGTGGAACAAGGGATCACACATTAAAACCTGAAGGGTTCAAAAAAGCAGGCTAAAATGCACTAAAGGTGTATGTCCATAAAGTCCCAAAGAATATTCCTGAGTTATAAAAAATGGCTGATTTGTTTTCTTTTTTGAGACTTATATCCAGATACACGGTGGAGACCAATGATTTTCTCAGAAACTCTATGCAAAGACGAATTGAATGTGATAGTTTAAGTGGTAAAGCAGAAGGCTTATATTATCAGAGGTGAGCAAAGAGGGTATTTGGAGGGGAATTGGTGTGACACTAAGATTTTTTTTGTTAAACCTCAAAGATAGCCAGCAGATTCATCCTGTTCCAGCAGTTTGGCAAGCACCTAATGTGAAAGCTTAACAGAACTCATAGAATTAACAGTGAAAGTTGCTGACATTGTTAAAGTCTCCAAGGAATCCCAATAGCTTTAGTATTTAAATGTTGAAGGATTCTATTTGGTATAAATCATTAATTCAATTAAATCAAGGAAAAAAACCCAACATCTTTATGTAGTTACATACAGAGAAATTAAAGATGGGCTGTGTCTTTTCAGTGTAGTGGCAGATATTTTATCCTTAAATGGCTACATACTTCCCTTGTTTATACACTATGACATGCACCACTGGACTGCCTTAAAAATAAGTTCTCATCACAGAGGGGATTGATTTTTCTAACACCAACTGAAGTCAACAGCAATATTCCCCATCGTGTTAAGTGGCTTCAGCATAGAGCCAGACTGAGAAATTAATACTGAGACCAAACATGCCGTTTGCAGCCAGGATGTGACACACCTGAAAACCTTACTTTGTGGAGTGTTGTTTATTTCATTGCATTTTATTTTCCTATGTCTTTAACCTCTACATTTGGTACAGGACAAGCACTTGAGAGTAAGCTTCCCCTGTTAAAATTACTTGTTTGTACAGGCAGAATTAAATTTAACACCATCAAATGTATGAAGGGATCCTAACGTGTGACAAACAGGCTGCCTGATCCCCCCCCCCGATCTAGCATGCTTTGACTCTCTGTAAAGGAATCATTTGCACTGGAGCCCTCCCATGGCCTGGCACGTAAATCTTAGATATCTTCAAAGCTCATCTGCTCTAGTGCTTCATTTTTTAAGAAAATGGAAGGTGCCAGCCATGAGTAGTTTTGACATGCCAAGTCTCTCCCGTAACGCCAACCTGTTACATCTCAAAGGAGTCAATGTAAACAGCCGTGTATTTCTAGGACTTGTTTGTAAGTGTATGTTTATATGTCCTAGGAAATGAAACAAAAAACTCCCAAACCCTGCAGACAAGACGGAGACAATAATAGGTGATTTTGACAATTAAGCTGTCAATGTAAGATTGTTAGCTTCAATATATTCTTATGATTTTTATCTATTTAGTTTTCCATATATATTTTGTTCAAGATTTATATTCAGAGATAAATATTTTCCAGATAAAACTTTTCCAAAGAAAAGTTGCTATTTCTCTTCTCAGCTGGCACATGGCTTTTTTTCCTAACCAAGTCAAACCCAATAAGGACATTATCAACATAGCGCTAGATATTATTGTTGAAAAAATTATTTTGTTGTGGGGTTTTATATCTTGCAGACATGTAGTAAGGAATCCAGCATAAAATAAATAACTAGGTATTAGCCTAGTTCTGTATCAGACTTCCTTGTCCATGCAAGTTAGCATTTACTCCTCATTTCTGTAGCAGTCCTTAAAAAATGTCTGAAAAGTTTTTCAATAAATGTTTTACCCAGTCATGGGAAGTAAAATAAAAATATCCAGATGCTTCAGAGGTTTGTCACCATTAAGTCAGAGAGTGTGACAAAAATAATGTTAAGAAAACACACTTCTGAAATATTTGAAATTGCAGTAAGAAAAATTTGAGTTTTTACTTTCTCCACATTCTACAGCCTGAGAATGGGAGTTTCTGTAACCTCTTGCCTTAGAGAAGCATTGAAATAATGTATAGGTTAAATCTAAAATATTTAAATAAAGTTTTAAAATCCCAGAAGTAAAGTAAATCCAGGTATTATTGACACATTAGCAGGGTCATAGAACTTACAGTTCAATGAAAATACAGAGGTACTAAAGAACTCTGAAATTTGGATTATTTCTTCAATACTGCCCAAGGAGCACTACATATTTACTACAATATCTGGAGTATGATTATTCTCTAACCATTTGTATTCCTGCTATAAATCTGAGAAAAGCTCTCTCTACAAGTGATTAGGGGATTAACTTTCCTTGTGAGTAGGTTCACATTATGCATGGTCAAAGTCATATCACAGACACACATGGAAAAAAACATTTCAAGGGTTATAATTACATTCACATGTTGGCTAATTGGGCCCTCAGGGGCCTAGTTCCTAATTATAAGAGGGTGTGCAGGAAAATACCAGTAAAAAAAAATATGTATAGAATGAGTATGAGATTAAATGGGCTATGCTAGCTGTATAAAAGCCATAAAACTTGATAGGAAAGGAATGTAGTTACTTGCCAAGTATCTCTAAACCATAAATGCTTTTTTGGTGTCATTATCAGGAGATGGGAGGAGGCTGTGTTGTTTTAGAGGAATTCTGCAAACATCTATTGTAGCCTCAAGTGGGATTTCTCCATAATTGCAAGGAAATCAAGTAATGATCAAGTCAGATGAGAAAGAAGCAGGGGGGGACAGAGTAACTTTTTACAACAACTTTCAGATCCAAAGGTGCAAGAACCTAAAGGAAAGAAGAGGTGAGTTGCATACTCACATGTATGTCACAGAGACCTATTAACCAGATATGAAATGCTCTAAAAGCTTGAAATATTCATTAATTAAAATTGCATAAGCTTTAATGACACTATTTATTAGTTTAGCTAAGGGTAGCATTTTTGTCTCCTATAATTGAAAACTGTAGTTTATTATCTTGATTATACACTAGGTAAAATATACAGGCTTTATTTTTTTTTGCTCCATGCTTCTCAAAGGGAAATGCCTATAAGAGTAAATTATAGAACTTTTACAAGGTTGTAATTTATTTTATTTCACATCAAATGTTATACTTTTGACATCTCTATAAGAGTCTCACTGTTTATAGTAGATGTGTATGTAATATTACATTATACCTCATAAGAGAGAAACTGGCAGGAACCCTGAAGCTGAATAAGAACAAGATTGTCTTTATCTCTTAAACCTGTCATTTTAATTTTCCACTCTACACAGCGTTGTATAAGTGGCCTGACTTAAGTTCCTAGTTTCTGATAGACCACATTCTTGCAACATTTTGAATTTAATACCTCATCAAATTGCTTTGCTTTCAGTATTCTTATCTTGATTCATACAAATGGGTATATGGTACCTTTGTAAGTATACCCAAAGGAAAATAGTATTATACAGCATTCTAAATGCAAATCCTGTTTTCTTATTTATGCTGTGGCCAGTGTAACCACACCATTAAAATAATTTAAAATGAAATGCAGAAAAACCGAAATGACAATTTTAGCATTCTAAAGTCTTGAACAACCAGCCTGATGTTCCACAAATTGTGATAGTGTGAAAGCATCCTGAATGAACCAGGCTTCACACACCAAACCCGATCTTTGTGGAGTTGAACTTATATGCTCACCCAAAAAAAGAGAAAACTTTGGTTTTGTCTGGTTTAAAATTTGTCTGTAACTCTGTCAGAGTTGTAACCATATATTACTGTAGTTTAAAATAGTTATAGGATTATGTAAAATGTTAGATCTCACTTTCACTATGTATTTCAGCCAAATCTGAAATATATATTTAAGTGTCTAGATTTGCTGCTCATTTTACCTTTGATCTCATCACACAGAATGGACCAAATTTTTGAATGACCACAGGCATACATCTGCTCAAGACACAGAGGGAATAAAAGGTATCCTTGGTGTAAAGGTTAAATAGTCCAGCTGGTTAGGCTAGCCGTTGCAATCAGGGGTGAGTAGGGAGGAGAGGGGAAAAATGATTGACACTTTAGCAAGAGAACATTTCATTAGTCACATTCCTGCCATTGTACACTAGCATGTTTCCATACAAGGACATGAATATTGACAGGATGTCTGTGGTGATACAGAAGTCTGCACAAAAGCATCCTCTAACACAACTGTAAGATTGATGCTGTCAGCCTGGGATACTGGGACAGGGAACAGCATTTCTCATTTAATCAGATGTTTTGCAGAACTGTTCTGCAGGGGTACTAATGTTGATAGTGTTAACAGTTTTATTATGTTTTACACTTCTGACCTAACCTGGTTGAGTTAGGTCAGAAGAACTAAAATCAGAGTAATTATTTTCGGTCTCTTTTTTACATTTGGGACACCAATACTACATCATCATTCAGTGCTTCTAACATAATATTTTCATTATATTCATAATTGATAGAGACATTGTATGGTCACAAGATTGCAAATAGTAATTAAAAGCTAAAAGGACAAGACTGCCACCAGATCATAAGCTAGGGGAAATCAATGCTGATGCCAAGTTCCGTTCTGAGATTGTGGGGAAATAAATTTTGTCATGATGCATAAAGAACCTCAACAGTATTCCTGACTACTTAAGATCATTTTCCTCTCAAGAGGAAAATAAGTGTTTAAGTAGGACTCTTGGTATATGTTCCAAACACAAACATGAGTGGAAATGGATGGTGTGCTCCCTCCTTGAGAAAAGCCAAAATTTAAAAAATCAGAGGGTGAGAACTCCAAACTGAAGTAGATAATTATGGCAAACTGTAGGAAATAACAATGGAAAAAAAATTGCTAAATAAATCGAAGGTTTAAGAAACAAGGATGGTAAAACCCCAAGTGATTATTAGGGAATGACAAAGTAGAAAATAGGACAGCAGTGTTGTTCAGAGCCTTTTTCTGGGTAGAGTTACACTTTCTTGTAAAAGCATTCTGTATAGCACTGTTAAGAAAAGTTATAAAATATTGACCAAGAAAAACAGATCAAAAAAAAGATCAAAATAGAATCAAATTTACATATGTATTATATAAAAAAAATGTAACTCTTCATTTTTAGTCATAGTACTGTAAGCACCAAGGTTTGATTTTCTAAGTTTAGCACATGGATAACTATCCTGCCAGAAACTATTTAAAAAATAGCTGAATAAATGTTTGGAAATCACTGAGGTAACATCAAGGAGGGGAACAACTGCTGGTCAGCATTTATAGTGAGAAAAGTTAAATAAACATTTTATTTATGCTGTGATAGAAAAAGGTATCTATAGAGAAAATAATTCATAATACAGGGGGAAAAAAAAGAAATAGGGAATTGTGTAAAACGACATTCAGGAGACAAATAAGTCAAAAAAGTTCTACTTAAGTTTGCTGGTTACTTGATAAGAAAGTTCAGAACTACCCCTCCAAGATATGACATTGGAGTAAAGAGATAAGAACTCATGCTAAGTCATTACAATATAAAAATATCCCACATATTGACAGAGGTCATTTTTAGCATATTTTTTTGCAAATCAAGAATTACTGCTAGGCGACAGAGTGTCAGTCACAGTTTCAGATTGTTTTGTTCTTCCCAGGGCCCTGGAGATTAAAATTCACTTACTGAAGACCAACTAGCTAACAGAAGTGGTGAAGCTAGCAGAAAACATACACTCAGAGACAAGAAGTGTCCTGTCCAATTTCCACAGCAAATGAATGAGGTCACTGAGGGAGATAGCCAAGGAAGAGTGTAATCTTTTGGATCAAGTGTCCAAGTGATAAGAGCTGTACGTTTCTGTTTTCTACCTGTGCAATAGGCATAAAAATGTTTTCTTCCTCCCAGCTTTTCTTTCTTTTTCTTCACACTCTAAGATTTTCACAACAGTTTCTTGCTGCATGGCTGTACAGCTTCTCATACTTATAATGCAAACATGATAAATTATGGATTTTGTGATAATACTTTGTAATAAGCCAAATAACTCTCTTGTTTACACATACCATCTACATCACTATCTGAGAATAGATGGCACTTGTATGGCCAAGCACTCTTTACCTCCAATGCAACATGTTTCCCAAGGCAGCTAGAAGAATCAATATAGTGTTCAAAGGGAAATTATTCTAATAGTACAGCACTTTTACATTGTTATATTAGTCTAATGTTATTTTAAAGAATTAGATTATTCTTACCCCTTCATAAAGGAAATTAATAATAGATAGCAAATCATGAAAGAATGAGCTATCTTATTCAGTAATACTACTTCTGCCAATGATAGTGTTAATATGAATGTTTTATCCACAGAGAAAAATAAAAGGAGATGAGTGTGGGGCTTTTTGGTCAAGTCTATCCAGAGTAGCTCTGGTTTGAGGGATGATTAAGACCACATAGACACAGGGAAGAATAGACCACTACTAGGACCAGAACAATGCACCATTAATAGCCAAAATGACTACTTTTTACAAGCTTCTGCCTTAATTATCCAGATTTTCTCAAACTAATTAATGAAAAATTTGGACACCTTTCCTTAAAAAAGTGCACTCTTGTCTATTAGGACAAGAAAAACATCCCAAGATTTTAATGAAAGAAAACAAATAGTTACATTTCAAGCAAATTGTTTAGTTGAAAAAGAACGCAATATGCCATGATAGCAATCCACACTAACCCTGAAGGGATATAAATATTTGTTAATTAGCTAAAACAGATAGAAAGTTTTAACTATTACAAAGGAAAATTGGAAACTGTCACTGCCTTGGGATGTTTTGCAACACAGACATCAAATACCAAACTTCCAGTTGGTTTGCCTGACTCCTTTTTGTCATCTGCAAACTCTTTCACCTAGACACAGTAAACATGAGTCAGTCTGAATTGATCAGATAACAAGATACTCATGTCTCTTCAATAATTTCAGTAATGTGCATACTGAAGTTCTCTGAATATTGATAATATGTACATAGTGCTCTGTTGAATAAAGATATACATTCAACTTAATTTCCAATCAGTTGGAGAGATAAAGCAAGAAAATTAAGAGTTGAGTCTGCTGCACATCTGGGTCAGTTATGATTTCCCTATTTGCTCCAGCTTGCTGTGGTTTTTCGTTCACCACTTTCTAAAGACCCAGTTTCAGATTCACTAATTGAAAAGCAAGGTGTGTATCTCGCTATTATCAATGCTCCTCAGGGATAGGAGCCTTGTGAAGGTATTACAGAATTTGTTCCACTACACAGAATCTGCTATCCACTGCAGGCCTTGAAGAGAGTGCAAGTTCACAATCCTAAATTAATACTTATGTATCAAGAGGCAGATTTATATCCTTTACTGTGAAATAATATATTTCTTCCCTTAAAAGACTTTTTCACTAGATATGCTGATGTAACCTGAATACTGTCTGAGTGTCACTATTATATACCTGAATATGCAGTTCTATGAAACAAAATCACATCAGCAAATGCTCAGTAAATAATAGGCCCGAAATATCACAAACCTGCATTATATTCATAAGCAATTTCAACTCTATTTGCTTAGTTTTTCAGAATATCTTGGTACAATACAATGTATTGAACAGTTAAGCTGTAGCAAGCTTTAGAATACAAAACTTTTTCCCTCCTGTCTCTGGATTGTGAAATACAGAGATAACTCAATTCTTTTGTTCTTATAGTCCAACTAAGACCAGCCTTATCAGTTCAGATTTAAACTTCTGGTTAATTTTAAAATATCTCGTTGATGTTAGGTTACCCTTCAATTTTTTTGTCCTGCTCGCAGAGGCAAGTTACTGTTCTGATGTAGTCTACAGTGTGACATTAGTTTATACAGCCTTCATAATTCAGCCAAGACTTGTATTCAGGGGAGGCAGATATACAGCATTTAACTATTATTATATTTATCACAAAGGTGTCTCATGCTAGATATCAGTTTGTTGTACAACTCCATGAAAACATGAAAACACAGTACAATAATGAGAAACACACTGAAACACAGGGGCTTGACAATGAAAGTAAAAAGAAAAGAAAGACAACCAGTTAAGTTTCAGCTATTTTTTTTTTTCAGAAGGAACAGCCAAACAGATACTCAAAGTCTTAGTTTTTGTAACAGAAAAGGGGGACCAAAAAAACCCCACCTTTGAAAGAACTTTTAACAGACCCTACAAGATACCATGTTTTCATAGAAGACTTTATTTAATCTGGTTCTAAGCTACCCATCCTAGGGCCAAAAATGTAAAGACAAACTTTAAGAATAAAAAAGTGTTTATTTATTCCTAGAAAAGATCAGAGGAAAGACCTAGAGACCTGAGCCTTTTTAAAGTAGTTCTTTTCCTCACAAGAAAACATCAAAGTCTAATATGATCAGCTAGAGAGAAGAACTTTCACCTCACAAGCCTCATGAGGAAAACAGAAGAATTAGTCATTTATAACTCATGATAGAAAAGAATAGACAGACTATGAGCACCTGTTTAGAGCAGACAGTAATTTGTATATTCCCTAGCTACAACTGCAATACAAGAATTCTTTTTCAGCAAGAAGCAGGCTACAAACTATAGTATAGGAGAATAAACTCTAGAACTCCCTAAAATCATCATATAATTATAAACACTTACATAAATTATACAAAATAATAGAAGAAAGAAAAAAAAAAAAACTCTTAAAAGAAAGGAAAGGGATAAGGAACAAACCAGCAAGCCCAAGCCCCTCCTTCCCCTAAGTACCTTGATGGAGAC
>WHYT01000098.1:40375-54394 GCA_009806455.1 Tetrax tetrax
TTTTCCACCCTCAATACACAGAACTCACACCTGACCTGAGCCCTTTAATTACTCCACCCTCAATTATTCTCAACAGGTTACTTTATAAAGCTGAGCTCAGCAAGATACAGCCCTTTTGGTTTAAAAGGAGGTATGAGAGCATTCAGGGTTTTGTTGTTTTAGTTTTAATGTTACTTTTTGAATCAAAAGGAATATTTCAGTGTCTTTGTCTATTGAAACTTCTCATTAATGGAATTCTTTTCCTAAGGTAGGGGTACATGATATATAATGAACAGCTGTGGCTTAAGTTCTAGTAGAATATTATGTAGTTTGTATTAATACTCAGTATTCAGCATCTGTCATCTGTAATTCAAGACTGTAATCCTGTTTTCTTCTACATAAAAATTGAGATAGAAGTTTAAGTTTATAAAGATGCTATTCAGGATCCAGTAGACTTTTTTTTTTCCTGTAGAAAACTATTTTTTTACAGTGCACACATGTTATTTAAGGCTATTCTTGCTGTATGCTTCACCAAATGGTAGGATATTCTTCATATTTTCATAAGAAATATTTTTAATTGAAAACTCACTTTCAGTTTGTAAATATTTTTTAAAGGTGCATAAATTATGTATTACTGGTGAGATATGTGTAAGATACCTGAGAATATCAGGTTGGGGCAGATCTAGACAACTGTCTATCCATAGAATAATAGAAATAGTTAGAAGAGGTTTTTTTTTTTTTTTTACTACTCTTTAAAGGTCTTTGGAGTATGTAGTGTCATTTCTCTTGCAGAAATAAGAAATCTGGTCGCAGAGCATGTAATATCTCAAACCTACTTCTTAAACCTGTAAATGCTTGAAATCCTGGTGAACACTAATGGTATGACTTCCTACACTATCTCACACTCTTGTACTCTGAGCTGTAACCTTTTAACTACTGGAGCAGTTTTTCCTACAAATGGTCTGTGTTCAGATTTCCCCTTTCCTGGAGTCTTTGTATGTGACCTCCCCTTGAGGAAAGTGTATGGGGTCCCTTGGTTTAACAAAGGCTGAGTGGTGAGAAGGACACACTGAGGATCTTGTTTTTAAATCACAGTATTCAGAGGTGCTTTTGCTTCTAAAAGAAGGCTCTACAGCAGCGTCAGCTCTAATCGAATTCTAAAAGTAATAAAATTGGTTCCAAAAGTTTAAGGATTCAAGCTGCTCTAAATTCAGCCTTAGAACATATTAGTACAGATGATCCTATCAGTTTATTAAAATGCAAAAGTCAGATACAGAGGGGCACAAGTAACTCAGTTCCCCTTAGCAGAAATATTCAAGTGTGAAGGTAGCTAGATAGCGAGAAAGTCTATTCTGCCCTCAGGGGACTCTGCGCAGTGACCCTCCCTGCCCAAAGAGATCTGATGTTGTAAAGTCCTGATTCCTGCCCTTATCAGGAGCAGCTGGGAAGCAAAACAATGTCTTAAGGGGGTGCCAACTTGTGCTTGCTACCCCCCAATGTGCTAAGTGACTGCAGCAGCCACAGCAGAGCTGATATAATTAACATACTTCCCCTCTGAGGTGTGATGCTGAAATAGGAGAATGAAGCAAGTGGAATGCTATGATTAATGAACAAAATGGGCTGCTGAATTAGTCCACCTGGCCCTTCATAGGGGCCACATTGTTAAATCCATATGTGTGTAAATACATGCTTTATATACAAAATATATACAAAATATGATTTCAATAGTTTATTTGTGTTGTATTTAACCCCAAAACTACTTTTTTTTTTTTTTTATTTAGCTTGTTTCTTACACAGATGTCATTACTTTTTAACTAGTAGGAAACTAAGCATCTGACATTTCAATTTACATCAGGCCTGCCATTCATTTTTAATAAGTTTTATGAAACTCTGAGGTAGAAGAAATCTATACACATTTTTAGAAAAACAAAATCAGCAGGAATTAGAAAATCCTTAGCAATGCTTTGAGCTTCTTCCTGGGAAAGAAAAAAAAAAAAAAGACTGCTGACAGTTTTTCTATTTACTTAAATGTTCACGAGCATTTCAGATTTAGGAAGGCTTCTAAGAGAGAAATGTCTTTCTAAAACCCGTAGGCCTTCAAAATGATTTGTGACTTGTGATCCCGGCATTTTTCTATTTCACTATATCTGTCTGTCCATCTTCCAGTTTAATTGAAAAATTGAATTGCGTAGGTGTTATAAAAATAATTCAGCCTTATCCTTTCTGAAGTTACTCAGAAAACAGGTTAATTGGAATTGATTATGCACAGGTGATAAGTTGAAATAAGTGGGCTCAAGATTTTTAAGTCTTATGCATTTCCTTTCTTGCTTAAACAGATATCAAAGCATTATAGGATCTAGCCAAGTACAACTTAATCAGATTTTCTCTTACCTTCCAAAGAGAATAACAACCTTGTTTTTTTGCAATATAATAAATACTTTTTATTAATTTCTAAATAGTTAAGAATATTTTAAATTTATTCTCAAAATTATTCTAATTCTAATATCACTATTTCACTTCTCAAAAGTAGTTGTTCTTCAGTTTTATTTGAGAAGAATCTCTGCTGCAGTTGGTGGTGGTGCTATTATCTGAACTTTCAAATTATTTGCTCCTTTTAGGATATAGTACTCTTAAAATGGTTACTCTTGCTAATAGTCACATCTGAAAAGAATATTAACACCTTCACAATACTTATTTGCCAGACTGCCATCATCTGTTAATTCAAATCTTCTTAAAAACTTGTTCAGTAACAGTAAAAAAGTGGGTAAATATTAATTGAGAGTGGATTATAACAAATGTGTCAACCTCTGTCTAGGTAATTATATAATCCTTTCAGTGTAAGCCTTGACCCTAATTGAACTAATGATGTGGTTATTGACTAGAAATGTTGGTTTTCAAGAAATTTCTACATATTAGTGCTTTTACTTGTGCGTGATGTCCCTTACAACTCTAACCATTCTATGATTCTATGATTATCCTTTCTCTTTCATGTGGTCACTAAACACAATATCTTCTTAGAACAAAGTTTGCATATTATCTCATGTTAAGAATGCAAAAATACACTTTTATTAACCAGAGACAATGTCAATTCTTCAAATATCATGTGTTAGAAAAATCCATTCTTCATACTGCCTTCACTTCTGCAATATTTTCATCTGGACAACCTGTTCCAGTGTTCTACAACTCGCAGTGTAAAAAATTTTTTCCCAACATCCAATCTAAATCTACCTCCCTCTAATTTAAAAACATTACCCCTCGTTCTATCGCTACAGGCCCTATGGAACAGCCTCTCCCCATCTTTCTTGTAGGCCCCCTTGAGGTACTGGAAGACCACTATCAGGTCTCCCCGGAGCCTCCTCTTCCCCAGGCTGAACAGCCCCAACTCTCTCAGCCTGTCCTCATAGGAGAGGTGCTCCAGCCCTCTTATCATCTTCATGGCCCTCCTCTGGACCTTCTTCAACTGGCCCAGAGGAGCCATATACAGAGGAAAGAGAAAGAGGAAACATCTCTATCCCTCCCCTTTACAGGGCAAACAGATAAACTAGTATAAAATGCTGACTTATTCCAGAACGGCAATGTTTTGAATAGAAAGTAAGAAATACATAAATAATATAAAACCAATCTTTTAGTATTACATAGAAAAGAGCAGCTGTCTTATTTCGTATGTGATTTATAAAATTGTGTGGAATGCTTTTCTGAACAAAGCTTTTTCATTTGGTTGGTCTTAAAATTTCTTTTTTAAAACTTAGTGAAGAGCCATGCAATTTCATAAAGAGTTTGTTTTTTCTCAGGACATGAGAAGGAAGGAAGAGACCAGAGTAAAGTCTACTATATATGAGGCAAAGTTGGGTCGCATGACCACACTGTTTTTTCCCCCCACTAAACATTGGTATACTTATTTTTTTTTAATACAGAGACAGAATAACAAAATAGTATTAAATACTATTAACACAAAGTCTTTGGTTATATGCTGTTATACTTTAGGGTAAAATTTCAGTAGATTGTTTATGCTATTGATCTTTTCTCTTTGTTTGGTTTTTTTTTGGTCTCCACAAATGTAATGCAGAAAACTGCACTGCAAAGCATATAGTGGAATAAGGGTTATAAACACTGAGCCTGTGGGCCAAGTTTGCGAGAGAACATTTGCAGCACTGAGTTACTTTCTGCTTCAGCACGATTTTCTACACCAAGGGCCTATCATTCTCCTTTAGTCTTTAAAATTTCAAAAGAGGAGCAGATACAATGGACAATAAATCCAGCCTAAAAGATGTATTTAAGCAAAGCATTTACATCTCTAGTGTGCTGCATTTGCCGGCTTCACACTGTTAGTGGAAATTTAGCAAAGACCACCAAAGTAATTTCTCAATAGCTGCAGTAATAATGTCTCTAGTTATGACTCTGATCTAGCTCTTTAGTTATAGCCATTGTACTTAAAAAGGAGAGTTCTAGTAGAACTGATAGGGAAGCATATCCTTCTTATAGAGGAAGAAAAAAATATATATCTGATACTACATGCGATGTTGACCAAACAGTCTATGCACAGAGACTTGACCTTCAGAGCAAAATTACACTACTTCCCTTGTTCAAAGAATCAAGAAGAGGAGAAAACAATCAGAAATGTACTTTTGAACAGCTCTTCAAAGAAACTAATTTTTATTTCGTCTGAAAAAAAAAAAAAACATATCAAAATCGTATTAAAAATATAATTGTTTTTCAAAGCTGACTGTTCAGGAATACTCTTTTTTATAAGTACTTAATTGGCAGAACAGTGGTTGGATGCTAGAAAAAAATGCTATTTTCGGCTAAGTTCGTCTACACAAATTTGAAAATTATTGGTTTTAATTCTTATCCAATGTGGCTGAATAATGTTTGTATAAACAGATTAAGAAGCTAAGTAAGATTTATCTATCTAAACCTGTTAATGATGTTTCTGTTAGGTGAACTGTGTGGGTCAACTAAAATGATGGGCTTGTGCTCTCGGCACACAGCTGGCTGATTCTGGTCCTTCGCCATAGATTTGCAGAGGATGCTCTCACTGAGAGCTAGAAAAATAGTGAGAAAGCAAGTATGATCTGAAGAGTATTTGTTTATTGAATAACCTGGGTAAGGATACAGGTTGGCTCAGTAGTTTGCTATTCTGCAGTCCAAGAAACTGAAATAACTTTTTCACCTTCTCAAGTGTGTCTGAGAGTTATTAGTTTGGGATTTTTCTGCATATCCAGTTTGTCCATGGCCTGGGTTGCCCTTCTCACTAGCAGTCAACAACAGTTCATGAACCACAAGGCCCAGTATTTGCATACAGAGGAGCAGAGGGCATTTTAATGTACATATCTGGAATCAACAATAAATAAAAATAATTAACAATAAATATCTGGAATCCTGGCCCTCAGGCCACCCTGGAATGCATGAGAGTGTGGTCATAATTAGGCACAGAAATTTAGGTGAAACTGAAAGCATTGCAGCAGATTTCTAATATCTTTCAAAATCTGATAAAAGTACTTTCAATGTCATATGGCATCTGTTCTATATTTACTACAAAATTTACTAGGCTTACCAATATGTCAGTGAAATACAAATCTGTGGCATCTCCCGGTATCTTAGTCTTGCAATGCTCATTGTGCTTCAAAGAAGATATAAGAGAAGAAATACAAAGTAGAAATCCCAAACTGTAAATCAAAGCATAATAAAACATTCTGTATAGTTGTTTCAAAGTTTTTCAGGGATTTGTACTGACCAATAACATTCAGATTTCTGCCCAGAGCCACTCTGGGCTCTCAGAGCAGTGGGTAAACTCAGAGAAAGTTGGAGCTACGAAATATTGAATTGTCAGACAAAAGCCTAACATCTGGGCTGAGCCAAAGCATTCAGCGAAACCGTATGTTCTTCTCATGATTGAGACTGTATTAAATTAAGAGGCAGAATCACTGTGTTGTCAGCAGAAACATATCTATGTACATAAGAGGTCTGTGCTAGCTAATAAAACTGACAGCGTATTGCAGCAAACTTCATGTGATACCTGCACACTTATCTGCAGCAGTATTGCAGTGACACTTCCTGGCTCACCAATCACCTGTGTGAAGATGTGGCTCCATTACAAGCCCTTATAAATAAATAACAAGGCAATCTGACAACTTACTAACTGACTGAGAGGAAAAAAAAAAGTTGAGCTTTGTGAATTTTTTTATCTGAAATGCAAAGTATGACATGTTACAATTATGAAATTGATAAAACATCTAAACTGCTTTCCACATATCCAATTTATATTTAAAACATCTTTAAAATATATCTGAATTGAATGAATTATACTTAGAGTATGTTAAAGAAAATGGAATAAAGTTAGCCGATCCAACTGAAGATAAATTTTGTTGTTCCTGGCCATGGGGAATGCCTTCTGGTTTCTGAGGCAGAACAGCTTTCCTTAGACCGACAGGAAGCCCCTAGCAAACACTGGACAAGAAGAACTGTTTTGCGCAACCCTCTTACAAGACTGTCGGACTCACTTTGGCCAGCGTTCACCACAGACTCCACCAGGAACCAGAGGGTGTAACAGGTTTCCGCCACCACTTGGTAGGAGCTTTGCTTTGTATTTCCAACAGCGGTACTTAAGGAGCAAAAATAAATCCTTTTAAAATAATGCTCCAGAAGTTAAAGTGTTACATGACTCCAGCTGATTCCAACTAAGCACACAAAGTGGTTTTTTGACTCTGTGATTGTTACACATGTACTATATATACTTAACTCTGTTCCTTGAAATTTGAGTTTCTTTGTATGAGAAGAATTAATTCACTTTGGCACTTTGGCTTTAAGCTATCAAGGACTGAATATTACAAGAGAAAATACTTGAAATCTTCTAATCCCTAAAAGGAGTAATAGTAGAAAGTATTGGATCAACTTAATTTCTAAAGGGTCAATATCACTTACAACAAGGACAAGTGGTACAGTCTAATGAATGTTTGGAGTCCATTATGCAATTAATGGTTTCAAGTGCTGCTGTCTCTGTTGTTGTTGCTTTGTTGGGGCTTTTTTGTTAGTTTTTATTAACTTTGCTAAAAATGCTTTCTCTATCTTGCATTTAAATGATATTTTAATCAACATTTCCTAACTATAATTTCTATTTCTTCACACTAACACCTCATCTGTATTTCATCCGGCTGTCCATTGCAAGTGGAGAGTTCATTGAAGAACCCTTCCAAATCCAGGCTATAACAAAATTAGCAATAAATAGAAAATACGGCTGGAAGGGACCTTGAGAGGTCACCTCATCCATTCCCTCTGCCCCAAGGCAGTATCAGCTATACCTAAACCATTCTTGACAGATGTTTGTCTAACCTGTTTTATAAAACCTTCTGTGACAGAGATCCCATATTCTCCACAAGCAATCTATCCTAATGTTTAACCTTTCTTTTCACTGGAAAGGATTTTTTTTTTTCATTCTCCGGCTTTGGTTGTTGGTTTTTTTTGTTTTTTTTTTTCACGTTATCTGATTTAAATCTCCGTTGCTCTAATTTAAGCTCATTATTTTCTCTCCTGTCCATTGTGGATGTGGTGAAGTGATTATTCCCTTGCTCTCTGCAGCAGACTTTTGCATACTTGAAAACCATTAAACAAGAGGAGGAGTTAGGAATACTAAAAATAGCCTCTAGCACAGTGAGTGACCAGTAGGGTAAAAATGGATACAAATGCAGAATGCATTGGAAGGGAGCCCAAATAGGGAAGAGAGCCATAATGATCTGATAATTTGGCTAGACAGAAGGGAACTTGAATAAAAATCACATATATGTGGCTCATACTGAATATCCACAAAATTTATGCGTGGTTTCTGGCATACTGCATCACGAGCTATTTAATTTAGTAGTAATTAGTTGTAAACACTGGTGCAAAACTTTCAAGGATAAGATTTGGTCTGGAGTTTCTTTTGGAATGTTGTTTCAGTGTTTAGAAGAATGGGAAGAGAAATGCTCCTCAATTTCTAAGAATTATGGAAACTAAAACCAAGTAAAGCTAAAAATGTATAAGCTTGAGGCAAAAGGTGGAAATTAAAGTGTCTCTAAATTCTGAAGAAAGGTAGGCCAGTGAATTGAAAGTCAGTCAAATAATACCTTCAGAGAAACAGTATTAAAAATAAGATACTGTTCTGCAAAGGTAGATTTTCTTGCATCCTAAGGACAAGAACAAATAAAAAAAAATCTTCTAGGAAAATACTCACAAACCAATAGCTTCTCCAATAACAGAAGAACAAATACATGGTAAACCCAAAAGTATGATATATACAAAAGAATTTCAGAGACTTTTTGAAGTTTTACCACAAGCATGAGATTCAAGATGAAGTTTACCACATTGTAAATAGCTAGAAAGTGGGCTTCACTGGTCTTCAAGAAACTCAAGATTTTGAGCAGAACCACAGCATGTAAAGCTTGAGAGATACTTCAGAAAATGGGAAATTAAAGTTGGGAACTATCTGTATGAAAAACGACTTATGCTTTTTTGTGCTAATGCAGATAAATTAGCAGGAAACTGTGAAAATAAAAATAATTACATATTTAAGGCTGATTCTGTTAAATATCTTTATTATATTTCAGAGACATCAGCTCTTAATGCTGAAGTTCCTATGACAAGGTTATTCTATCATCTTAAAAAAGTAAACTCTCACATTAATTTTTGCGTAGTACAGTAATTATTCTGATTATGGGAAAGCAAAAAAAAAATCCCATTAATTCTTTGTAACAACACTTTCTTAATTACTTTCTTTACTGATAATTTTTCTGCTTTTTATTGTTAGTAATTAAAAACATGTTCTGTCTTCTTGCAAGGTGAATAAAAATTAAATATTCATTTAAATAATCTCCATACTTATGTTCAATAATCCAAATATAAAATATTATTAATATGATAAATTATTAAACAAAAATTACAAGGCTAGACTTTTCAACTTGCAGCATTCGTCAGGGTAAGTCATGAAACTATCATCTGTTAATTCATTTTTACAAACAGAACCTAAATCTGTTGTGACTAAATGTATACACATGCAAAGTATATATAGGAGAGAAGACAACCTTGAGCCGTCACCCATTTTACATTTTTTTTTTCTCTTCTTGGACCTAAATTTCATTCAATAATGATAAATCGCTATCAACAACCTTCCCTTGCCATAACGGAATGGTGTTTGATGTTTTTAATCTTCTGTGTATTCTCTTTATTCTCCACTAGTTTCATATGAGAGGATTTAGAAGAAGAATTTGGATGGATCCAGCCTGCAGTATCCTGTGGTTCTTGTGTGAAGGATCCAGCTGAGTCTTATGGAAAGGAAAAGAGGGCCTCACTGCCTCCCCATGCGTCTCTACAGAAGGCTATGCAGAAACCTTGATTATTCTGCCTTCCTGTAGATACGATGAATTTTCATTGAAAATGTGTCACTTTTCTGGTGCACATGGGGAAGTTTGTGCTTCAGTGTGTTGTATTAGCATCTTCCCTGTAATAGAGCTAGCCAGATATAGGGATAATATATGTATAATATATTTTAATTTGCAGTAAAAAAAAAAAGCTCTCAGACAGAGTCCTGGTACTTTTAAGTCAACTGATTTAACCAATCATAAAGGCTAAAGACCAAATATGGAATCAGTCACTATGAGAAGCAAATATAACAAATAAAATATTAATTCGGCTAATTCTAGCGTGTATTTTCCTCTCCAATCTGTATGGTAATAGGATTTATGAATACATAACAAGGCAAGAACAAACATCAAAAGTATTGATTTATCCGATGCCATTGAGTACAAAAGCACTGCAGAGTATAGTGAGTATAAAATACAGACAGAGATAAAAGCGCTATTACAATAAGCAAACTGATAGCAAAGGACAAACAGGAAAAACACTGCTTTTCCGTTATGCCTTAATGGGATGATTGCATTCACTAGCTTTTCTAAATACTGATTTTCAGTTACTGTAAGCCTTGGGGATATTCATCAAAAAATGTTTCCAGTAATTAGAACTTTGTGAAGAATTAAAAGATTGACAGTGCTGAGCAGCAATGAAAACAAAATTCTAAGGTTCATTCATGAGTGTTCACAAGCTGAAATATGAACTCTAGCAAACAGTCAGCTCCTTGGCAGTGCCTCAACACATGCTACTTCAATAAATCATTACATTTGAAAATGTAAATTATTTTTCTTAAGTGATCAAAAAGACTCCTGCTTAATTTATGATTTGAATATACTTTTCCATCCAAATACTCTAGTTTTAAGATGTTTTCCTGGTAAAATTTATGTATCTATGTACACAAATACAGAGAGAAGAAAAAGAAATGTAAGAAGATTTTTACTCTTTCCAAGTTTTCCAGTATAAGGTGAATTCTACTGCCTACAGAATTCTTCTATAGTGTGAAAACTCATTTGATTGTACACGGTCCTATCTTATTTGTGAAGAGCAGGCTCTTGGTACTAAAATAAAAGAATGGGGGAAAATACCACAAACCCAAACCCACTATATTAATAAAATTCAGAGATTTATCAACACTAAGAAATAAAATAATTGTATATGGTGATTTGTGACTATACACAGGTGAAATTTAAATAACTTCTCATCATCTGCCCACAGTCCCTTGTTTTCCTATATCATCTGTAAAAGTGATTGGGAAAAGGAAAAATGTTGCTAAAACAGTCTGCCTGCTTACCTGGGTCAAGTTATTACAAATTTTATTGTGTGAGTTTTAGGATCAATGACTGTTTTCCATCTCCTCTTCTATTGATTCCTTTCTCTGATTTGCCTTGACCCGAATTATTTCATTTGCTCTTCTGACAGCATCTGGAAGGTCACGCTCCAAGGTGTTTCATTCTGCAGAGCCCAGCGCAGAACAATGCATGCCACTCATGGCCCACAGCAACATGCAAACAAGTTCTGACAAGAATGAACTTACTAACAGCAGAATACGGGAAAACTGACATGTTGCAGCATTTTCTAGGCATAGTAATCTATCTACCATATAAATTGTTCTTAGATTTTCTGTGCAGTAATAATCATAAAAATTGAACTTTTCTGAGCATTCTGGTCTCAGCATCACTCTCAAAGTGTAGCTAATCTCCCCAGGAAACTTAGAGCAGACAAGTGCTTGAAGTAGACATGGAGTGAAGTAAGTAGTTGAAAGGGGAGGACCGTTGTGTGTTCAGCCGTGCCCTTGCACAGCACGGGGATCTTTGGGCGAAGTGTTCCTGGTTAGAGGGGGTATTAAATAGTCAGTCCTGCACAGGCTGGTATTTGGTCCTTTTTAGCCCTTCCTGGCAAGTCACCGGTGCTCTTGTTTGGACCTGGGTCCAATGAGTTATTGGTTCTTCTGAATTTTAGGTGAGGGCCTGGTTAGACTGGCAACTGGCCTCTGTCACCTTTGCTGTCCTGTCTTGGAGCTGTGAGTGGGGGTGTCTAGGATGTCTTTAGGCACAACAGAAACCACTGGCACCTTAAGGACAGGTAGGGAAGGGTAGAAATTAGTCTGGAAGGTGCAACAGACACCAGGTCCCTTGTAGGGATCATGAGATGGGAACCTGGCCTTCTTTTGTGGCTGCTAGAGATTTGCAAGACATTTGGGTGTCTGTGTATCAGCTGTTTTCTGACCTTCTTTACTTTTCTTGCACATGAATTTTGTTCAGGACACAACATCCAAATGTTCACGAGTGAGTCTCGGGGTTCAGGGAAGCCTTGCAAGGGCTGCAGAGCTCCCCACAGACAGCTTCAGGCCGCGGCTCCCTGGTGCACACCGGGATAAGATCAGAGAAAATCTCTAAAGAGCAGCTTTTAGCTGCCTCCAAGCCTGTGCATTGATAAAGCAGCCTTATTATTTGGTAGCATATCTCTCAAAGGGCAAACATGTTGTCTTTAACCTTTGCTGTACTATTTCATACGGCACCTCTACCTGTGCAGGTAAGAAGAGAAAAAATACACTGCACTCTGCCAAATCAACGACTAGGGAAGAGAAAAGGGGAGAACAGTTGGTGATGGCAACTACCAGAAGCAAAAAGCTGCTAAGGCTGTTCATATCTCATTCACAAGACTATTCTAGATGAGAATTTCAGCAGCTTTGCTGAGCAGTTTGTGCTTCATGCCAGCAATATGACACGGTTTGTAGATTTCCAGCTCTTCAGAAGATTAATGGGCTTTAAACTTGAGGTGAAACATGTTCTAACAAGGTGCTTATACCAAAAAGTACTCTGTAACTTTTATTTTGAGCAGTATCAATCCTACAGGCTGTTACATGTTCACTTCTTCACCCCAACAATGAGGATAACCTGCCTCTCTTACGGCACTTGGATTAGATCTTCCTCCTGTTTATAAAAGATAACAGCAGTCTCTTTAGGACCCTCTGGAAAGCTAAAAAATATTAACAATAGTGTCTCTCTTTATTTCAGTGCTATTAGAAGCTTATGGTTTGAGGTCAGCTGAGGCAAACTGGCAAACCCTAACCAGTTCTCAGTTGGCATCATTTCTACCTTGGCAATATTTGTTAAAACAAAAGGCTCAAACAAAGAAACTCGTGTATTTGCTTAAATTGCTGTCACTTCTTCTTACTGTGATTGAAAATGACTGACAATCTGGAGGGACAAGCTGCCCTGACTTAAACATTGCTGTTTAATACAATGCTGCTAGAAATGTACTTGTTATGAATCTGTTCTCATAAATTGCACTTACTAATTTATGTGCTGATGTGTTTTGGAGCTTGGAAGTCATGACTGCTTCAGCACTATCGTGTGATGGACAGGAAATAAATGCTTTGCTTTATGCTGATGGATTCTGAGAGTTGGAGCCGGACAGATTTAAATCAATTTGTGATAAAGACATTGTATACCAACACATGATCTGGAGTATGCGTAAATATAGAAGAGAAACAATTAAGGACCAGCTGAGGATACAGACACAAAGAATTCTAAAGCAGTAGGCTTTTAAGCCATCAAAACTGCAGGATTAGTGGGTTAGGGATGCATATGAATCCTTGTGGGTTATATAAAAACTCTTGGGAACCATTTCTATTCCAAATAGTTTACATCCTTTCTAAAAATATATAAACTAATACATTAAACTTCACACATGTGTATACTGATGAGGGCACAAGGGAGCCTTCCTTCTTCAGGTAAAAGCTAAAGACAACCTGGGAAGGCTCTAGCTGGCACTTTTTGCACTGAACTTCAAAACAAAGCAGAAATGGGATTCAGAAAGAGACCAGTATCGAGCCTGGTCTCTGTGCAATCTGCAAACCAGCTAAGCAAACAGTAAGAGAGGACAACTGCACCCCAGAGAATACCGGTTCCTTGTGCTTAGGTGTTTCAGTGAGTTTCTTTGCTGTGAGGTTTCAGAAAGTTGGCCAACTTTATTAGAGAAAATAAGTTTATAATATTAAAAAAGGGTAAAAAAATTTAAGTACTAATGGTCATTTTAAGGAACTTGGAAGTTCCTGTTTTGGGGTCCTATCTGTTGTCTGCCCTTCAGCTCCAGGGCCACGTGTAATAGAAATTTCATAGAATCATAGAATGGTTAGAGTTGGAAGGGACCTTCAAAGGTCATCTAGCCCAACCCCCCTGCAAGAAGCAGGGACATCCCTGACTAGATCAGGTTGCTCAGGGCCTCATCCAACCTGGCCTTGAACGTTTCCAGGGATGGGGCTTCCACCACCTCTCTGGGCAACCTGTTCCAGTGTTCTACAACTCGTAGTGTAAAAAAAATTTTCCCAACATCCAATCTAAATCTACTTCCCTCTAATTTAAAAACATTACCCCTCGTTCTATCGCTACAGGCCCTACTGAACAGCCTCTCCCCATCTTTCTTGTAGGCCCCCTTGAGGTACTGGAAGACCGCTATCAGGTCTCCCCAGAGCCTCCTCTTCCCCAGGCTGAACAGCCCCAACTCTCAGCCTGTCCTCATAGGAGAGGTGCTCCAGCCCTCTTATCATCTTCGTGGCCCTCCTCTGGACCTTCTTCAGCTGGTCCATGTCCTTCTTATGTTGGGGGCTCCAGAACTGGACACAGTACTCCAGGTAGGGAGTGCAACAGATAATCAGGT
>WHYT01000098.1:68352-130981 GCA_009806455.1 Tetrax tetrax
CCAGCCCTCTTATCATCTTCGTGGCCCTCCTCTGGACCTTCTTCAGCTGGTCCATGTCCTTCTTATGTTGGGGGCTCCAGAACTGGACACAGTACTCCAGGTAGGGAGTGCAACAGATAATCAGGTTTCTTGGGAAATGCACCCTGTGGTGCCTCCAGACAATATCCCAGTCTGCAGCAGATTTTTCTAACCTGTATCATCTGTTCTTGCTCCTTCAGAGGGCCATAAAACTAGTTCAGGACAATCTAATTCTACTCACAAAGATACTCAGCCTGCTCTGTGGAAGCTGGCATCTCCTCTGGGTGCAGTGGTAGGAAGGCACGAGTTTCTAGTGCATCAGATATGGTGGAAAACATCAGATTTTGAGGGATCTTGGTTGCAAGACAAAAAAACACTAGGCCTGGATTATGGGCTGCACCTCAGTCTTTGCTTTTCAGAGTAATTTCCTGTTCCACAGGGGTTATTTGTGCGCTGTAGCATCATACCTGAAGCATATGTGAATACCCAGGCTGGATATACTCTTCTAGAGATACGGAAAGACAGAAATAATTTGATGTTGTGATTTCTGGGGCTGATGCTGGTTCCTGCAGGGACCCCACAGACATAGAAGCTGACACCAGTATTGAGGTAAAATCGTGTCCTCTGTATGGCTACTGTACAAGAGGGAGGGAGGAATCAGATCATCCCACTCAGAGTGAGTTACTCCTTGGATCATGGAAACAGAGGTGTGCAGAGCCCAGTCAATGTCCCTACCTGTCCTGGGAGTCTAACTCTGCAACCTGGGAAAGAAGAGATAGTGTGCAAAAAGAAATAAAATGCACCATAAACAAAGATCTAAAATCTACCCTGAGATCTTTCTGCAATCATCCATAGACTAAACAGTCTGGACTACAAGGGCAGCTGCTGCAGAAGGCTCAAGGGAGCATCGTCTCACCTGTAAGGTCCACCAGTGTAGGTGACCAAGGTCTGTGAAAGCACTAGGAAATAGTCTCCTGACTGCTGACCCTGTGACACTACTTCTGTCCACAGTAATTGCCCCACTCATAACCTGAAGTTTATGATCTGTGAAGAACCCGTGGGGAACTGCAAGGGCTTTTTAGTAAAGGAAAGTTATGACAGAAAAGCAAAAAATTTATGCAGAAGTCAGGAGAGGAGAAGACACTTGAGCACACTGACTTTTATTGGCTTAGGCTGGTGTGTGCCATCCTCTCACGAGGACTGAGGTATCTGGAGCACCTCCTTTTGTGCAAATGGAGAAATTGCTCTTTGTCCTTTGTCGGATGAAACCCAGCCATAGGCAGGGCATCTGTGGAAGTGGCATCCAGCCTGGATCAAGGTTGCCATTCTTCAGCACCCTTTTAGCCCTCCTTTTTCCCTGCTGCACCCACTCCAGGCTTCTCACACTAATTCTGGGCTTTGATGTATAACCACCCTTTTGCTACATGCCTAGTCATTACTGTGGGTGAAGGCTTATTACTGGGTGTAGACTGTTTCATATTCCAAGATGTCTAGCAGTTTTTCAACATAGAATCAGAAAATCTTCTTTTAACAACTTACACAGACTCATCTGCTGTATAACCAGCAACTAAATTAGGCCCAATTAATCTGGGCCAGATTCTGATTTCCAATGTTCCTCTAGAAACCTGGAGCGGGTTTGTGGATAACACAGAATTATTCTGTGTTTAAATGAAACACAGAATCTGGGCTTTTATGCTCCACCAAACAGATGCAAGTATGCTACATCTTTTCTACCTACCCACATATATTTACATTTAAGGATATCAGTGGAAAATATCGTCAACGGATACATTCCGGCTGATTCTTAAAAGCATGCAGTAATATAAAATATTTATTTTAGAGAGTGAGATACTTAATTATACTCAGACACCTCTGGAATCCACTCTCATTCATTTCTGTACGAAAAGCAAACAGACAAAAGTCTAGCTGACAGCTTGCCAACACACTAATTAACTTTCAGCTGCAGCATTCTCAGTCAGACTTCGCTCACAACCTATACACCCTGCCAGGAAGCACAGCAACGAAATGCAACTTTAAAATACAGAACTAGACAGAATGTAGAGGGTGGCTTCATAGGAAACGAAAATGTTCTGCATGAGAACATGGGTTATACCTTTTTATTATTTATTTAGGTAAGACCTATGTGTAATTTACTCATGGCTTGGCAACTCAAATTTTATTATTACTCCTCTTTAATCCAGGAAATTCAAAGATCCGTTCATTATTCACATGCATATCTTTCCAAATGTGTACGTTGTGCAGTGGAATACAGTACAAGTGGAAACCCTCTGTTTCCACTTTTTTAGAGAAAAAACTTCATGGCTGAGAAACTCTTACATATCCCTCCACTTTCTAGTGCTTGCTCAAGTGACAGTGATGTTATTTTGTTCTAGCTTTTATGTTTTGCAAGGTATTCAAACATTCATCTAGTGTAAAACACAGAAGGTGTGTTTATAGGAAAAAGAAGATTTTAAAATATAAATTGTAAATTTAATTTATATTTGTCCTCCTTTATCTTTAACCAAAATTAGCCCCCTCCCATCTCCACATCTGCTCTGCTTCCAGTCTTTTCCCCCCTCCCGTCTGCTCCTGCTCTCTCTTCCCTCCTCCCCCATCTGCTTGAACATCACTAACCCTCCAGGGATCCCTTTTCCTCTCTTTGACTCCCTGCCTATCTCCCTGCTGGGCTTTCCTCTGCTATCTGAAAACAAAATGATAAAAACAAATTTATATGATGGAGAAAGAAACACACATAATATTGTTAGTGAACTTCTGAAATTCCTTTCCTTGTGCTTTGTAGAGAAAGTAGAAAACACCTCATTGACTTCTCAAGCATAATAAAGTCACACCACAACTGAGTCTTCTCACAGGGCTTGGGCTCATTTAATGGATTCATTGATTAGACAATTGCCCCAGATGTTTCGCTCAGAGTGGGAAGCTTTTGTCTCATTACTGTGTCCATAGTCAGCAGTGCCAAATATCAGAAGCAGCTCCGCAGTACTGGGTCAGACAGTTTTCTCCATCACTTCTGGGAACTGAAAACACAGCTGAACTGGCTTTGATGGCTGCAGGTTCAGGCAATGATGAAATTGCAATTGACATCAAGTTGCAAAGGTCTTTGAAAACGCCATGTTTTCCACACTGTCCATGTTACATGGGTCCTTTGGCTATCGTGCAGTTACACTAGTATGAAAGCAGCACAATAGAGCAGACAGTACTTCCCTGAATATGAGAGAAGTAATTTTCAGTTATTTGATTGTTATAAAGTCTTTCCCTGTACACAGTATAATCACTATGGTGCTCACCTCAATTGTTTGGCACTCGCTAAGGCACATTTGGCAAAGCATCATGGTATTTTTCAAGTATTCTTCCATAGAGCACATTTCAGTAACAAGATTTCAGGAAATACTTTTTGGTTTTATACAGCTTAAGGCAATATTGTATTTTGACCAGTCTTTCCGTTGATGCATGAATATACTGTAAGGCTTAGGAACCCTTGTTGAGGAGTTACAGTTCTGTATTGCAGAAATCAGCCTTGAACTGCTTTGCCTGGAGACCTGTCAGTTTTATTTAACACAAATATACATTTATACATATGTTGTTAGGGGTGTCTAGCTCCACAGCTACTGCCTTAACTCCTAACCCAAAGTTAGGTCACTGAGCATATTTTTCAAAAGCATGCAGAATTGAACAAATTGTCAATGAATATACATGAAACAAAAATTAAAGGACTGAGAAAGTTTGCCATAATAATGTGGCCCATTTTAGGGCAACTTTGTAGTTTATATTAAAAATGTTTTAAAATCTCATGACATTCTCTTTCTATGACACTTTATTGGTAGTCTAATTGTTTGGACGATAGATGGATTATACGTGGTAATGTTTGTGGTCATCAAATAAATTTTTGGCTAGTTTGGTTTTAAAAGCTGAAAATGAAAGAAGAAGAAATGTGTGGTTTTTGCATACAGTTTCCTCTGTTTCACTACCATACTTTATCCAAGGGATGGGTATGAAGTATCTTGGTAGATAAACTAAATGGGAAAACTTTTCTGGGGAAAAGACACATCCACTAGATCCATTATGACTTTGGCGAAAGCAACTCTGCATCTTTAGAGAATATATGGTAAATATACAGCAGGAGGAAAATAATTTTAGTTAAAAATATATTTATTTTTATTTTTATAAAATTGAAATAACTTTCCCTGAATTAAAAAAAAATTAATAATATTTCCTTAGAAAGCATTCCATGAGTAATTATTCTTCATCTTCTCGTTTCTCTAGCAAAGACAGGGAATACACAGTCCCTGCAGGCTTAACAAGGTTGATGCATTTTTCTTATATTAGAGAACAGGATTATAGAGAAAGCAGCACCAGCAATGTTTTCGAGTTTTACCACAAATTCAACTGCCTGTTTCGTCATGTGGATTTACAACCCCTTCAAGAACAGCTGAAGGGTCTTGTTGTGCAAAAATAATTGAGAAAGAGGAAAAAAAAAACCAAAACTATATTGCACATTCAATATTAAAATCAGTCCTATAATATTTTGTATATTAAGGATCTTGCAACAATTAAAAATATTTAATGAATGTTTACAACTTGTCCATGAGGTAGTATTTATTTTCCCCATTTGATAAGTGCCAATAAAATGATAAGCTGATTGAGTCCCACGGGAAGTGTTCCGTAGCTCATTTCATCTGATTGGGCCTGAATGGATGTAAATGATTGCCCAGAAAATCTGTGACAGAATGGGAAATGGTCCCAGATTACACAGTTATTAGTCCTATACTTTTAAATAAGACTAGACTCCCAACAAAGGCTTTAAGCTGAAACTGCAACAGGATTTATTCTGAAGTTAAATAATACTGCTAAGGTGAAATATCATAAGGTGAATTTTCAGAATAGAATTCAATGTGACCTTCTAAGAGAAATTTGAAACCTAATTTTAGGAATTAATCTTGGTTTTGGGGTAGATAATGAGTCTGATAGTGCTAAACCAGATAAAATATATGCAATTTTTAAAAAGGCATATGAAAGAAAAAAGAGGGAAAATAAAAGAATACTACATAAAGCCCTAATGAGGATGATGTTCTGTGTGGATTTTCTTTTGACTACTTTATTTTTATTACAAGTTTTGTTTTAATAAACAAACCCATGGTATTTCCAAGGATAAAAAGGCTAAAGATAATAATCTAAATAGAATCCAATGTGACTGTAAAGGTTTCTCTGCATGGCTTCTACTCCAGATGGTTGATAGTTTTTATTTCTACATCATTTAAAACATCTCGTTAGGATTCTAAAGCCTTAGTGAGAACTATAGAAACCCTATTTTTTGGTTTTCTGTGTTGAATACAGCTCAGTATTTTGAACAGCAGAATGCTAGTGTCCGTTTTGTTATCACTAGGTAAAAGTAACAGCATAGTAATTTGAAAATGTACTCTACTTTCATGTGTTCAAGTGTATATCGGTGCTGCCTGATTTGCTGGTATTTTCATTTCATACTTTTTTAGCAAAATTATTTATGTATAATTTAATAGGTAGAATAGGGGTGGGAGGAGGGAGGAGGGTTGCCTTTAGCCATAAGCAAATTTGGGCCTTACATTTAGAATTTCAGACAATGAATGTTAAATGTTGATTCATAGCTCAATGTCTTGTCACAGGATATCAGTTTGACACATATAGAAAAGATCCATCAATTTTAATAAAGCGTTACTTCTCTGTTGAGTTAAACATCCCATAAAATTTTCTGTAGGAGAGAGATGTAATGATGCTTAATAATTACTATTTTAGAACAATATTTAAATGTTATAAGATTCAGTTTGGTACCTCTTGGTGTAAGAAAGCCAAGATATTAAACCTGCATGTATTTTTGTGTGCAGCAGTTAAATGAATGGGTAGATGTCAGTTACTTCATAACTTGAATATATATAGCTTTGGTCTATTCACCAACAGCAATATCACCACTGAGGCAGAGACAGGTACAGGCTCAAAACCCAACTGGGAACATGATAAAATCTTTTTGCTCCACCATGTTGAAGGTAGCTTGTAGATACTTATGCAAGGTGAAGCATTGCTTTTGAAAACTGTCTAGATATATCTAAATGTGAGAAAACTTAAGACAAATTTAACCACATTGAAGAAATGAGATGTTTGTCATTGATAGCAAATACTGCTGGATTTAGCTGTAAGAACTTCTGTTTCTTTAAACTTCGTCTTACTATAGATGCTACACAATCAAATACGAAACTGATCATTACACACTATACAACTAACTGTGCATCGCAACAAAACTGTTAATCAAAACTTCATACCAGTGAAATTAATGAAAGGATGCATTTACTTTAAAGAGCTGGAATACTAGCTGCTTTGTGTATGAGAGGACGATGGTGCTGTCCTCCTCATAACACTGGCACAAAAGTATTTAAATATAGTTGGACTAGATGGTCATTGTAGGTCCCTTCCAACTGAAATATTCTATTCTATTCTATTCTATTCTATTCTATTCTATTCTATTCTATTCTATTCTATTCTATTCTAAATATTCTATTGTAAATAAGTCAAAGAAAAACATAAATGCGCTTTTTGAAGAAAGCAAATGGACACTTGCATAGTGTGAGTTGTGCAGGAGAGTACGAAACTAAAACCTTGCACCAGTGATTTTAACCCTCTCCTGTTTCTTCAAGGATGATGTTCTTAACTAAGGGCATCATTGTCTGAAGAGGAGACAACTTTTTTTTTTTTCTAAAGCTCCTTAATTTACATACTAGATAAGAGGTTAAATATCCTGGATATTTTTTTTTAATCCTGTTTTTCATGACAGGTGCTTCACTATTTTATGGAGTCTTTTAAGAATCAGGAAAAAAAATATACAGAGTTTATGCAATTACTGTAGTTTACCTCTATGACTTTGATTTCAGATACTCTCAGTGAACTTTTGATATATACAGTTAAAAGTAATATATATTGAGTATTTCGGAATAAATAAAAATCAAAGAATCTGTTCATTAACACTCCAGAACTCGAAGTGAGGTCTGAGTAAATTATTCAGTGTGAATTATTTGTTCAGCTCTTTTCATTATACTTTTGGTTTGCTTGATTACTACTAAACAGACTTTCCCAGAATATGGTATTTTCAGAGACTGAATCAGGAGTACAAAGGTGACCTTAGCTTACACCATCAAATTTAGGAGGCCTTGAATTATGAATTCTTAATCCTCTATCTCTTTGCAAATATCATATACTATTCTTTTTAATCAGAAAAAAATACTTCAATTCTTTTTTCTTTCTTAATATATCACATATACAAATGAACACCAGCAGTCAGCAATCATAAGCAGCCATAAAGAAACAAATCAATAAGCACAAGCAATAGTTGAGGAAAACATATTTTAAAAAACAAACTTCAGTTTTAACTTTCAGTTAGTAATTTATAAACAGCAATAAGGAATTAAAAACTTCCTAACTTTATGAAACAAAAATAATTTTTAATTTTCTGAGTGTGGGGTAAACACTTAACATTTTCAAACAGTAAACATAATCAGGTTTTCATGTTTAGTCAAAAGTACATATTAGATGGCTCTGGAAAAAGAAGTAGAAGACGCAGGGTTCTGGAGGTTGATGGGATTTGACTGCATAAAACCACTATTCCTAATATTTTAAAGGATCTTTTTTTTATGTAGATAAAGATCTTATTGCTTCTAATTTAATTAATTTATTGTGAATTTTAAGAGGTCTGGAGGTTTGGAGAGAGCATAAATGGCTTAAAAAACAAAGCCTGCAGCAGCTAGTGCCAACCTATTTTAACCAGTTGGCTTTTAAATCTGAGATAGCCTAGCCCTTCTTGAGGTTCACAGAATTTGAGCTGAAGTCAAATATTAACAAAAAAAAAAAAGGCTGTTTTGTCTCTGTCCAAGAAGATCTTTCCTGTGTATATATAATAAAACAGGAGAAGACCACATTCAGAAGGTGACTGTAAATAGGGATTAAAAAATACTGGGGTTTAATGCCTTTTTTTTTCGAAGATAGGTGCAGTTACATCAGTTCCTCAGAGGCAGCCAGCAGAAATGGAGCTGTTAGGATTTAGTAAGCCACTGAAATACTGCCTTTTGCAGATTGTCTACAATATTGTATGAAACAGGGAGACAGACAGACATCAATCCCAAATTCTATATGCCCATTTAAACACCTAAAGAAAGAAGAATGGGAGAAAAATTATGTTCAAGGTTCCAAGTCTTTATGCCTACTACTTTTTGTATTTTTAAAGGGGTATAGTAGGATGTTGTAATTTGAATTAGTAGCTTGATTTC
Organism: Tetrax tetrax; assembly: GCA_009806455.1. Taxonomy (NCBI): domain Eukaryota; kingdom Metazoa; phylum Chordata; class Aves; order Otidiformes; family Otididae; genus Tetrax; species Tetrax tetrax. Next base: position 76,674 of record WHYT01000098.1, read on the forward strand.
TGCTTATAGATTGTAATATTTATTATTTTTAAAAGCAACAGTAATAGACACTTATTTGGTTAGCAGTCGAATAAATATGGATATTAACTGTAGTCCCTGCTTGCTTTTGGTCACTGTTGATGCTATAATTGTTGATCTAGATGCATCAAACAGGACACTGTACCAATTTGAGTGCACCAGAAAAGAAGGCGGTCTCCTGAGCTGAGTCCTAGATAATACAATCACCACCTGAAAAAGATAAGTCCAAGGATTAGTAAAACAAGTGTGTTTGCTTAACTGCTTGGGCAGGTGCTGGCAATCAGCATTAACTTAATCATGGCTGTTCCTTGAGGGCTGCTGAAGTTGGTCTGCTCCTTCTGGAGTCTGAAATCAGTGAAGATTGACTCAGCCGCTGCGTGTGGGCTGGCTCTGCTCCTGCCTTCTGCTCTGGGCAATTCAGTCTGCAGTGCTACCCTTGCCACTAATCTGGTGAAATATTTTGTTGCTTTGGCTCTTAGTAATCAAGAAAAGATGTGTATGTATTTTATGCCCCAGGTATGTACAGTACAAGAATGTGCATTTGTAGTGTTTGCTGAGACTGCTTGAGTTATGTTTAAAAATATACATCCATCTTCTGCTTCTAGGTTTGGTTTTTTGGTTTGTTTTTTTTTTTTTTTCCCCCAATAAAGATTTTGTAGAAGTGTTAACAAAGCTGCTGTCAGCTACTGACTGATTCTGTGTTTTACATTCTGTTTCCAACTTGGCATAAATCCTAAAATTAATAAAATGATGTGTTTCTCTTCTTGGTAATTAAAGCAAGATGATTATTCTACAATAATAATCCTCTTAAATAGTGAGGCGTATAAACAATGAAAAGATAATTCTTTTCGCAGCAATGTAATATATTGGTAAATAATAAAAAAATAGATTACTTTTGAATTGATAAACAAGTAATCCTGTTTGCTTCAGTCAGAATAATGAATCTCTATTTGGGTAGCAAATGAGTATTTAGTTTATGACCCTGAAGATATAAGATAGAATTCGGATAGTCCACGCGTTCGGATATAGCTATTTTATCAACTTGCCAATTCTAAGCAAAAAGCACCCACCATAGCTAAGGATAACAATCTGTTTCATCCTCCTAACTTCATATATTCTGATAAATACTAAACAAATAAAGGTGTAAAGGATATTTTATCTGTAAAAAATTCTTTTTTCTTTCTTTCTTTTTTTTTTTTTTTAATTCTAAACCTTACAGCTAAGTTGTTAGTGCTATAAATATTGCACAGATCACGGACATTTTTTGCAAATATATGTTTGATGCTTGTGTTTTATCTTAGAAGGGCAGAGCAGGTTCCTTAACACAAGCAAGATTATCTCTAGTGTAGAGGCAATAAGCCTTAGGCATGAATACTTCCCAGAGGTAAGCAGCTATCTACTGAGGGAAGAGAGGATGAGAGAAGGGGCGGGAGCAGCTGCTGTGGTGCACGAGGTGGGTACAGGCATTGAGCTACCCATTGCTAACTGAGGGGAGAGCCACAGAGAGGGAAGGAAATGGTTGAAAAATTGATTCACACTGAAACTAATGGAGCAGTGAGCTCTACAGTGAAACTAAAGAGAATGAGCTTAGCTCTAGTTTAGGATTGTCTGTTTAGGCTTCAATGTTTTTCCCCTTCAAGGTAAATAAGTATAAATCACTGCTACATTCTTGCCACCCTTTTCTGAAAAGCAAAAAACAGTACAGTGGGAAACAGCCAAAACAAACTGCCACCTGGAAATCCCAAGTTACATATTTATTACTTTTGTGTAAAACTCTTTCTCCTTTGTTGCTATACTACAGATTACTGGGTTTGGAGCAAATGAATGTTTATCCTATCCGTTCTTGGATGAAATCACAGTTAGGTTTTATTCATACCACTCTAGAGTATGTTAGGGTTTTATGCTTACGTTATTCAGAGAAGCCTGCTCAGGTTTACACAAAACAAGAGGAGTTCTGCTATAGGAAAGCTCTAATGTGCTCAAAAGCAATATACCCCCTCATTGTCTATTCTTGGAATAAAGGTTTCTTTGATAATTTCTATATGTTTTGAATGTAGAAATGGACATACTGTCTCTCAACAGGACTTAGTTAATCTAATATCTGATGCTATTATCACTGACAGCTTTTATGGGAGCAGGTGTAGTTTTGATTTATGTTCTCAAATAATTTGTTCTGTCAAGGAACGTTTCCAGATATGTTGGGACCCATAAACCCTTCTTAAAAAGGATCACTTATGAAGTATAAAATGGTAAGATCAAAGGATTGCAAGCATCTGACACACTTCTGATTTAGAACAATGTATAAACCTTTGGGTTCTTAAATACAGTTTGTCTATTTCAATCAGTCTTAAATCAAAAGCCCTTGAAGACAATGCAAAGAGTGTAAAGGCAATTTCTCAGGTGAACCTCTCCGGGAGGAATTAGATTGATCAATTTTAAGTAAGTAATTCAATTCCATATCTAGATTCTGGCAAAACGTATATAGGGCTCAAACATTTCCATTAAAGTTCATGCTATATGAATTAATGACTTAGCAATTATTGCTTATATCTTTAATTATGTAAATTTAACTATTATATTCAATATTCTAGCACATCAATGGAACTTTTAAATTTTAAAAATAGAATTATCTTAATAAGCTGTATCACTCATAACTCTCTGACCACTTTTCACATATCTCTTGAAACAGGCTAGTCACAAACTTTGTAAGGTAGTGACTCATGGGTCAATGATGGAAGGCCTTGAAAACAAATAATTTTCCTTGTAAAAGTCCTTCTAACAAGGTGTAACTATTATGGTGTAATAAATCAAAACTGAATTTGTGTGAAGACCTATTCTAGGGATTTTTATTGTATAGTGATGGTGCTTACAAAATTATTATTTTAAGGTCTTTAGGAACAACAACCTGTTAAAAAAATACATAAACAATACTAAGTGGCTTTGTTCAATTGATCCAGAATTGAATGTGAACAATTTAGGAAATTATTTCATTACCTTTCAAGTAAAGGATTGTTTAGAGACCTATTGGTCACACATCTGACCTCACTTACATTAGCTTACAACTGCAATCGATTGAGTTACTCTGGATTTATGGCAGTATAATGGGGAGTATATTTAGTAGTAATAGGCTTAGTTGTCTACGTTCTGGAAACCAGAGCCTAGCCTTGAAGGAGATATCTTCACTGTCTCAAGACTTATATTTTCTGTTTTGTTTTTCTTTCCTTTTCCTTCAAAATAAGCATTTCAAATGGGTGAGTATTAACACTTTATTTAATCAAAGCAAAAGGCTAGTGAAAGTAAACTGCATGAATACTTTCCATAATTTTTTGACTCTGTACCTTTTTTGGACATGCTCTTGTTCTCATCTTATTCTGTGTCTGTGTGTAAAATCCAAGGCAGTGGTTTGCAGAGTTGGATGTGATGCAGTCTTGGACGTACTTCCACCTTGAACACAGTCTTAACAGAGAGAGGCACTTGCTTCCAATCAAGAGGAAACTTAACTCTAGCACAATACATTTTTTTTTTAATTTACTCAAGTCTTAGTATCTATAACAAGGCTAAAAATTGATGAGACAGAATGTCTTCCAGATAATTAAGCCTTAATTTATCTGAGGAAATTTGCAATGCAATTAATAGACATACAATAACAAGACATTTCAGTATTTAGGAGGTGGTACCGTATTTGGTAAACTATTATAGGACTCATAAGACAACATTCCAAACAATAATTACAACTATTTTAACTAAAATGATCTTTGCCTCTTGGGTCAGTATGAAACAAATATCCAACATGCTCAAGACACATGTTCTGACTTGCTGGAACTTGTTTATTTCTGACTGTTTTGATGGTATACAGGACTGCTGGATAGCAGTCTTTCATGTCCTCTTTCATTTTGAATACTTCTTATAAAAACCTGGTATATTGTCCATAGATTTAGTTGCATTATCGGATCACAGGCTGGAATGACAACAAAGTACACATGCTCAAAATAAAAGGAGAATTTTTTTCCAGAAAGAATTTTTTTTTTTTCTGGGTGAATGCTTCATCAGGCTTCCCAGTGGTGTCTCCTCGGGCTGCTATCACCTGCTAGCTCTACTGAACCTGTCAAGAGCTATTGGGAAGTATCTTAGATTTCTTTGTCTTCACCTTGTTCAGATCCCCAGCAGAAGAAGACTCCTCTTGTAGGCTCAGACAATTGATTGATATCAAATCTGTCTTAATTTCAATACTAGAAAAATGAAATTCTTGTGAATTGCCTAGAAAACCTGGCAGCTAAGAGAGATGCATACTAACAGGTATGACCTGACTGTACCACATATTCCTAATCTTGTGGAGATGCAAAGTCTGATCTGAGACAGCACTGTAGAATGCTCAGAAAATCCTTTTATGTAGCAGTCATGTTAAATGTTTTTTTGTTGAGGTACATTGTGAAGTATTCAAGTTAGCAGTCTGTTGTTTTATTTCATATTGAGAGTTTGATGGGCGGGGCAGGAAATAAGCTGTCTATGCTGGCCCTAGCTATTTTTATTTACCAAAAATTCAGATGTGTGATAATTATGTACTTTGCTGGTATTTCTGATGCTGGACATCTGATATACCTACCAAAATTATATAAAATTACCATGTAATAGAAGGGACTTTGTTGTGGGTTTGTCTTTTTTTTTTTTTTTTTTTTTAATGACCAACAAGGAGTGCTGAATTTTAAATATCAGAATGATAGAAAAGAAAAAGCAGTATCTACTTTGTGAGGTTATTTTCGTTCAGAAATTAATAGTAATGAAGCTGTAGAAAAAGCAGTGCAGAAACTCAGGTTTCCAGTCCAGGAGGTGTTTTGCTTCTAAGAGGTAGTTATGCAGACTGTGTTTCCAGTGCATTAACATAAAAAAACTAAGATGATTTCTGCTAAATACACTAGCATCGTGAATATCTTGTCTATGAAACAAAAGGGTAATAAAATCAAGGGATAATTAATAAGGGATGGTATTTCCTGGGTAATAAATTACTCTACAAATATTGGGGTGAATCCCTCACGTGCCAGGTTCAACTCAGCTGTCGCAGATTTATTTGCATGTGTGTTTTACATGGCACGCAGGTGAATGAGACTAAAAGGTGTCTACAAAAAATGTTTCCATTAGCAAATAATGTGAACTATAGGAGAAGGTATATAGAGCAAAATTGCAAGTGTGGGCATTTACACTATATACACTTAGGTGTCTTTACACTGGACTACCTCTGTGTTCATTTGTGGCTGGAATGCATTGGGGATGTTCCTGCTGTGTATTTTCTGGTGCAGTTTCTTCTGGGAGAAATCCAGATAATTTGCTCTGAAATGCCTTCAGAAGAGGAAAGCACACCACAGGTAGCAGGGAAACCAGGTAAGACTGCTTCATAAATTTACTGCTGATCAAGTTCAACGTGATAATGAAGATGCACCTTTTATGCTCATAGAATGAAAATTAGAATGGATACTGCTGCCCACATTTTCTGAGGATTTGCATTACTGATATCTGGTATTTAGAATGTATAACCCTCCCAGTGAAAGGTTCAGTGAAACTATCATTTTTGACTCATTTCAGTTCTTGTTTTATTCTCTTAAAGATTATGTGAATCATATACTCAAGGTGTTAAGCAATGATTTCATTTATTACAAGTATTTATGTTAATGGAATATGATTTCTTCCAGGTTTGTGGAAACCAAGTCTGAAACGGAACATTGAACACAGTCTCTGAGATTCACTCCTAGAGAAAGCAAGCAAATTCTTGAGATGTTCAAGTACCCCTGATGTAGTTGACGGTACTGTCTTTACCAAGCAGAGTTCCTCAAAGTAGTTAGTAGACTAAAGAGATAGAATACCTACTTAAATACATTTAGCATAATACTATAGATGTGTTACCAAAATGTCTTAGAAGAGCAGCTGGGGGATGCTTGTGGGGAGCATATGTATGAGCTTTAAGAAGCATATGTATGAAGTGAATTTTATTACAGAACAGATGTCAGATATGTTGAACTGTGATACAATGTAGATCATTTTATTGGCTTCCTTGTAAAAGACAGTTTTGAAAGAATACTGACTAATCTCTTCTACTTTCTTGTACACCATCAAGGGAGAGAGATAAGTCAGTGACCAACTTCTTGAAGGGATGAAGAACTCCTTTGAGGTGAAAGAGGCCAAGAGAAAAAGGCCACTTTCCTTAAGGCAAGGTAACAGGAGGTTGAGGGGGGCATCCAATGATGGGGTTTGGGGATTTTTTTTAAGCACTTGACAAAGGGGCCCTTGACATTTCTTTCTTTCCTTTCTGAGGCCCTGGCTCCCACAGGGGAAAATGAGGATGAAAAAGCTCATAGGAAATGTAAGTGATCTTTATTGACCTGTGACTTTTGTGTAACCATGGCCTCTGGCGTGTGACTCAGTGTGCATTTCTTGTCAAAACAGGTAAGGGAATTGTGCGCTGCCCTGAAGGAATGTATAGTGTGTGTGTGTGTTTGTAGAGTGCTGAAAGGCGAGAGATTGATGTGAAGGCTGAGGTGAGAAGAGGAAGATACAGTGTAAGCATAAGAGGGAAGAAGCACTGTGAAATGAGTTACTTTTTGTTTCCTCAATGCTGATGGAGGATTGCCAGAGTTATTGGCTTTTTTTTTCTGCTATTAACTGTGTGTAGTTCCTCTTTTTTCCCCTTAAAATTTCATATTTATTTTTATTTAGTAACAATACAGTTATAAGCTTTTATTTTTTAAAATTTGATGAGATTTCTTAGATTTAATGAACATTTCCATCCAATATTTCTGTAATTCTATGCCATAATTACTGTATGCAACGTATCAGGAAAGATCTGTAGAAGGGTAGGAATAATTAGCCTATGGCTATGTAGAAATAAGCTATGTAGGAATAATTAGCCTTACTTGTGATGGCTGAAAAAGTTCATACCATTGAGGTAAATGTGGAAAGCATTGTCCAGCAAACTAATACAGTTAGGAGGGAAAGGTAGGTCTTATATTCTTTCCAAAGTTTAGGTCAGCAATTAAACCAAGGAGTTGAGGTCCCAAGGAAACATTCCTGTGGAGAGGTGGACCCAGAAAAGGAACAGGAAAGCTCTTTCTGAAAGCATTATAAGCAGCTAAGTTAGCACTGGCTGTATTTTGGACCTAGCACCAGTGGTGCTGGGGTGTTGTGCCAGAAGGGCTATCCAGGGAAACTGCTGAAAATATGCAGGGGCATCTCTGGGTTCTGGATTCTCATTCACAGTTTAAAAAGGGAAACAAAAATAAGGTGGTAGTTAAGAGAGGAGATACAAAAAGTATGGCTTTTAGATTTCGATATGTTGTTTCCAAAGCCCTGTTTCATAGGGAAAACAAAATAGGTGAGGTGAAACAGACTTGTACAGAAAACCTACAGCCAAATCTGACAAATCTGCAAGAGATGCAGGCACTTTCCTCCAGTTTTTGGGTCAATAGATATGTCAAGTGATGCATCTTTCTGCTTCAGTGAAGGCCTAATTCTCTTCTTAAGAATGAGTTTTTAGACAGCAATACCAAAATACACTGAGACATTGGGCACTTGCTAGAGAAGAAAATTTGGGCCCTGTGCTACCTGGATTATCAGAAAGCTGCTTTGAAAATGAAATTAATGGGATGGGTTTTTTTCAGGTGGGAGATTCTGGGAAATTATGGAGCTGTCAGCAAATTATTCATACACAGCTTCCATGGACCTGGAATAACTCAATATATTCTTGAATGTCTTGTCTGTGAGAGTCAAAAACTTGAGTAAGGCAGTTCTGGTCAGCACTTGTAGCTAAAATGACAGAATAGATTGAGGCCAATTTTGAGAATATGACCCCAAAACACCTGAAATGAGGAATGATTTATTGGACAAGACTAGAGTGATCTGAGTTTAGGGGAAGCTCTCAAGAAGATAACAGCACTCAATTGCCATAAAGTCTGCCGGAATTACGTGAAAAGTAGATTGGGCTCTTTCAGTACAGCCAGCCTGAAAGGATTGAGTAAGAATACTTCACACAGAAATGATAGTCTCTTTTATGTTGGGTTTTTGGTGTGGGATTGTTGGTGGTTTGGGGTTTTGTTTTGTAGGGTTAAAAATACATGAGAATTTGAGGAAGACCTTGTGAAACTGGACTAAGGTCACATGTGGGGCTGAAGCTAAGGCTTCCTAAAATGACTGGATTAGGATCCACTACAGAGCATGTGTGCCTGTGAACTAGTTAATCACCAGATTTGACCTGAAGAAAAAAGTATTTGTTAGATTGTCTCACAACATATATCCTGTTGTTTTCTTTTTTTTTCCCCAGCACTCACTGCATTATAGGGCTTTTCACAGGGCCAGTAGTCCTTACAGATTGTGTAAATGATACCATGTGCTTTTTTCTTGTATCTTAAATACCTGAGTTGTTGTGTACTTCTGGCTTGGGGAAAGAATGAGAAAAGAGAACATTCAAAGGAGTTTTTAGAAAATAGCTTGAAGAAAATGAAGCATGCGAATAATATTAACACAAAGGAGTTCTGTGGACCTTTTGACCTTTTTGAATGAGTCTTCTGTCTGCTACTTTCTGGGATTAGATGACATATTTACAGACCTTGTCAAAGACAAAAATAGAAGAATGAAAGTGGTGAAAGGAGGAAAAAAGCTCACTGGTCCCTACTGTAAAAAATATCATCCGGTCCCTGTGTGGTTGCTTTTTCTGGTCTCACTTCATAGAAATATTTCACACAAAAAGACAGTTTCTCCTTGTGTTTCAAGCTGACTCCTGATCCCTCACATCAGATTTACCTAACTGTTTCATCCTGGGAGCAGAGAGATCAGACCTGAGAGTTCGTGTCTGCGGCAGCAGTCTCTTTGCCAGATGTGCCTAAGGGGCAAAAAACAAAGTGTTTGCAAGCTTGCAGGGGTTTGTTTTCCACATCTCAAAAATATCCACTCCTGAACAGCTGACAGTAGCAGCTCTACTAAAGTGTCCCACTGAACAGTCAATCTGAATTGTAAAACATCCCATGAAACAGCTTTACTCCCACTGGTATTGCCCTCTGCCCCAGAATTCAGACCTAATTTAAGGAACACTTGGAGGAACAAAAATTCAAAGGAGTTTTCGGTTCAAATATATTGAAGACTGATTTATAAAATCACAAACAGTTTTGGATGCCCTGTTTCTATGACTCACAAGCATCACCCCACCTTACAGAGTCAGGCACTCTGGCTTCAGTGTCTGCATGCTTTATGAGCACATGCTGCGTTAGGTGCCTGAAGATAAGGTATGCAGAAGGCAAAGAGCTGAATGGCGAACCAGGAAAGATAAGTGATAGGAAGTACTAAAAATAGACATGATGCTCAGCCATGAGCCTGCAATCCTCTTTCCTCCAGCTAGGATTTGCAACTAATGGTGATCTCCTGCAGTTTGGTGCCTAAGCCACACTACTAATTTCTCACAAAAAAAAAAAAAAAGAATATTTAGGGATAACATTTCAATTTTCAAAATTAGGAGGGACCCTTGCCTCCCCACAAGATAAGCTTGATTCCCTGATTTGAAACAGAGAACTGGTGGTAGATCACCCATTTTTCAGGAAAGTGTCCCAAGTATTGGCTTCCTGGGAATTCTACCTCTCAGAATTTTTCTCCTATTAAAAACATTCCAGTTTGTGTAAACAATTAAATATTAATTAAGCTAGGGGGAAAAGAAGGGAGGAGAGATTGACTCTATAGTTTTGTGGTTAGAGTAATCATGTGGGAAAGTCAGATTCACGTCCTCCTTCATTTAATTATTTATACCAAATGGACTAGTGGCAGCTGGAGGGAGTGAAAGATTTACCTCGAACTGTGCTATAGTCTAATGGTTACAGCAGGCTCTCAGGAGGGTGACAAACTGGACTTAAATCCCTTTGTCAGACTGAAACAGGGAGAGTTATGAACTTAAGTCTACATAAGCTGTCTACTCTAACTTCTAATGTTGAAGCTACTGGCAGGAGAGGGGAGCTCATCTACTTTTTTTTTAGTAGTACCTGATGTTTTAGGATTGTTGTTGAGTTACTATGGCAGATGTTCTTACAGCAAAGACACCCAGAGGAATCATTGGGTTTTGTTGTGTGTGTGATGTGGGTTTTTTTTTTGTTGTTGTTTGTGTGCTTTTACTGTAGTTCTGGTCCAGGAGGGCTTCTCACCATTAGGAGTTCAGTGATTATGTGGTAGTTTGATCAGTATGTTTTGATTCAGGAATCATGTAAGCATAGAGAAAACAGTAAACATGCTTGAGGTTAAGTAATGATGGTCTGGAAAGCAGGAAGTTTGCAAAGCAATGCTTTCCACCCATTGTTGGTTTTGTATGTTATAGCAGAAGTGTAAACTCTAACAAACATATCTTAGAAATTTGTGCAGTTAGGGAACTTAAATACTTCCAGATGAGGAAGAGGCAAAAAAAGGCCTATAAGGATCTGCATTTTGGTCTTGGTCACTAAAATTGCAGTAACACATTAGACCCTTTGTTAATATAGAATTTGAAAAGGTTTTAACTTCCTTCTTGTACTGAAAATCATTCTAGAGAGCTGTGTCAGGAGCCTGAAATCTGCAGCACCAGGAAGATGTGAGAAAGTATGATCTGAAAGTAATGCTGGCTGAGATACTTTTAGTAGTATTTTGGGAGCAAATTTTCTTACACTTATTTTTAATCAACTCTAACATTACATTTTACATCAAGTAAATTTATTGCTTTATAGGTCCTACTTCTTAGAAAACTATAGCTGATCCCTAGGAACTAGTCTCCTTTTAAATTTGTCTAAGAGAAAAATGCTATAAGACTGTAAACTGTGCTGACTTTTTACTTCCAAAGTACTCCCTCCTCCCCCCAGAAACCCTAGTCCACTTATTTTTAGTGATCACCACTCCACTCCATTTCTTATCATGAAAGATTGTATTGTCCGGTCACCTAGCATTGTTATAGGAATTCATGACCCCAAGTATTTGAGACCTTTACTCATATGACAACAGACCTATTTATCTATTTGTTTATTTTTTATGAAAAACTGACAGGAGAATTTTTATGCATCAAGTATTCCGAGAAAAATAACAGTAAGCTATACTGGCACTCAGATCCTTCAGGAAATGCGTGTCCTTGAGATGGCAGCTACTCCTCTGCCTTCCAAAAACCGCTTCAGTTTGATGAATTCAGTAGCCATGACTCCATTCACAATATTTCGTGGTTATGTAACTCCTATAACCTGTAAGGTAATCAATGGACAGTTAGATATTTTTAAATTAAAAAAAAAAAAAAAAGGAAGAAGGGAACGTATTAGGCCTACTTTGTATGCTCAAAATTGATGGTGTTCCTAGGACTAGCACTGTTAGCAGTTTCCAACTTTAACTGTGGAATCTCATCCTGAAGATTAAAGTCATAGGGGAACAATGAAGTGCACTACTACCATAGCCAATATTATTATGAAACCACTAAATATCACAGTATAAATCTACTTTGCTGATATTTTAAGACCATAATCTTGTATTCCAACTCAGATACCATATTTTCACTTCATGTCTCTTTGTAGCAAAACAAATGTATCCTGGTTGTATACCATGGTAGAAACACTTGGAAATAAAACACAACAGAACAGGCCAAGCTTAGCTAATGAGGTTTAGATTTGTAATGGGTTAATTTCCACATTTAAAAAACAAAACTAACCTCCTTAAAACCAAACAAAAGACCAAACCCAAAACCATTGGTTAAAACTTAGTTATAAAGAAGTAAATGAAGGTATTTTTCTGTAAGATCAGAGAGAAATGACTACAGACTCTTTGTCAAGAATTTTGCACGGCGCAAACAGACCTGAACTAGGCAATGATATGGTTTAAAGGAGATCACAATGGCAGATATTATATCCTCAGAAGAGGGTATTCCAGCTGCAATGGATTCAGGCAAGGTTGTTGGGAGTCTCCAGGATAGAATAGGGTCTTTCTAAGAGCAGAAAACAATGGAAATGTTAACTATGCTTCCTTGAAAATCAAAACAGTGCTATATGGAAACTGGAGCTTGCAGTGTCTTCTAGTGGCTTCTACTTTGGAAATAATCTAGCCTAATCCTCAAATTAGAGTAGATCAAATATACTTAGACATTTTATTATTCTTCTGAATTTGCTGATATTGTAAATTATATTGTATGTTTGAATTAAAAACTCACTGGAGATAAGTTTTTCGAGAAGTCAAAGTTAGACAAAAAGAAAAGTCAATTGAATGCTTTCAGATGATCGTTAGGCTACCCTGGGGACAGATACTTTGTTATCTTCTTTAGAACGATACTGGAGATATTGTATTAACCTAGGCTTTTGAAAATAAAGGCTAAATTAGGGAACTGAAGAGAGATTCTTCTTAAACCAAAGAAGAAATGTATATTGAATGTCAAACACCTGCATATCCAAAGTTCTTAGAACGTTGTCTTCACAGGGAAATGAACTGCTGACATTAGGACTATAAGTGCACAAGCTCACAAATCCCACCTGAATAAAACATAGTATTCTACCTTGTACTTCCACAGCATTTTCCCATCCAGGATTACAGAATGTTTTATAAACTTTAATGGCGGAAAAAAGACAGGAAAGCATGTAAACTGAAATCATATGTGTTCAGTTTATCTGTCTTCCTAAAATCCACCAGAAAATCAGTGGTGGAGAAACCAATGAACAGAGATCTTTGAATGGCAATTTCATGCCAACACAGGGAATGATAAATGTCAGATATTATCCACCCTGTACTCTCTGTTTGCTAATGCAGAGAGTAGTCATACTGGAGACAAACTAATGGCCTGATCCAAAGTGCATTCGAAGCAGTCAATCTCCAATTTGCTAGCATGCATTTTGGAGCACGCAGTGACAAGTGCACAGCTATTTTGCAGCAAATCTTCTAGAGCAGGGTCAGTGGATGATTTATTTTTTCCAAGCAAGTAGGAATTAATATTCCTTTATCATACCAATTCTGTATTTTTTTTTTCTTTATGCATTTATGCATTTCTCCCCCAAGATTTCAGCCTCAGACCCAAACTTGGGGAAGTTTATAGAAAGAGAATATGATGTAAAGCTTAGTATGCTTCCTAGGAGGCATAATTTTCAAAATAATGGTATTTTTTATATTTAATCCTCAGACAAATAATTAATACATATTGATAATTACTGACCTCTACAGATGGTATATGAAAGTGAATAGAATTGCTATCTCCATGCTAGTAACCTCTAATTTTGGTAGAAAGATTCTACAGGATGAATGAGAACATAACCATCACTTGAACTAGCACATCACTTGAATTGTATAGGTCTTGTAAAAGGGTTGAGTTCCTCTGTTCCCACAGAGGAACTGTATGGTCTCACTCTTTTACTTACATTCGTAAGGATATCTACAGCATCATGATCTGTTCTCACAGCAGTGATTGGATATAATAGCCACATTGCACAATGATTCAAGTACCTAAGCACATGTATGTCCCACTGAAATAAATTCTTGCTGAGTTTCTAGGATAAAAGTGAAGTAGAACAGATATGACAAGAACCGCAATTTCAAAAACAAGTAATTTGTAAAAGTAATAAAAGGGAAAATATTCTTATTTGAAAGGTAAAACAGGTTTAAGAGTATTATGCTCAAGTATAATTACAGCCTGACCTTGCTTGGGCCAAAGAAAGGGATGTCAGCCCCATCTAGATTATCTGCAGATTTCTGAATGTCTGCGTTCCTTGGCATACCTGCAATTCTAGCTAAGCCTCACAGGAAGATTCACTGTTTCATTTCTGATGGTCTTCTCTGCTGAGAAAAACATGAGTCCTCCAAAGTTTATAGCTGTAGTCTTGCCAGATTAGATTTCATACAAATGGAAGTGACTTGGTGTTCAGCAATTATCCTAGATCTACATAACTGTACGTGTAGCAGTAAAATGAGCTTTTTGCAACCAACCCTTGTTAATGTGTCAGTAGTAATTAATATATTTGGAACTGAAGGAGAGTATCAAAAATATACAATGCATAACTAGTGACTTGTAACAAGAGATGTATTGAGACTGTGGTGAAACATGTATCTACAGAAAAGTGAAAAATCAAGTTATTTTAGAAGTAAAGATTTATTTTTAAGGTTATTAAGATATATGTAAGGCTATTAAGATATATTGTTACATTCTAACAACATATAGTGCTGTGTTTATGGTTCTAGCTAGTGAAATATAAACTGGTGTGCAAAACTTTGGCTGGATTGATATACTCTGTTCCAAAAAGGAAAAAATTTTGGTGGGTTGTTTTTTTTTTTAACAGCTACTGGTACTTTACCAATCTCTCATGCCTTTCAGCTAGGTCATATACCAAGGTAGACAGGAAATCGTAAGTATTGGATACTTTTCTATAGCATAGCAACATCAGCTCTCTTGATCCACCTCTGTTATTTTTCTGATTAATGAAATAGCCACAGCAGCAGACAATACTAGCCAGCTTAGCTGCACGTGTATTTTCAGAGCAGTATAGGAAAAATATGTATCTTACGCACCTGAAAAAACCCGCTGCCTTTCACAGAGGAAATACATGACATTGGGTATGTTTTCAGAGCACAAATATTGCCTGGTGTTTAATACCAGACTGCTTAACTTGGTAAAGTCAGAAGTCTGTTCTTTGAAATGGTTTATGCAGCCTTTCCCAAATGAGTAAAGGGACTCATAACTACTAATATGACCTCATAAATATGTGTCTTTAGCTTCACTGTAACTGATTCTTTCCTATTCTCCACATAACATTTCTCCACAGAAAGATACTTTATATGTCATGGAGTATATTGACCTGACCTTCTTATAAACCTGCCTAATAATTCACAGTGCTAGTGTAGGGTTTGTTCCTCTCTGCAATCATGAGTAGGAATGTATTTGTACATTTTAAGGATAATATGGAAATAGTGTAATTTTGATAACACAAAGAGTCAGAAAAACTAGGAAATCTGTCAATATTGGTTGAAATCCTTTAATCTTTTAATATCAAACCAAAATAATAAAAAGAAACATTACTATGTTTCTTCCTGTATCTTTTCTGTAGAGTTGGCTTTTGCCATGTGACTTAAAAACTGCACTGGATTTAGATCTGTGCCTGCCTTATTGAAATGGAGAACTTAAATTCATGCACCATCCAAAAAACTTACAATTTGTTTTAGTGTACATAGTACTGCTCTAAGTTTAACTTGGATTGTAGTGAATGTCATTCTTTTGGGGAGAGAGCATTCAGTAGCTCCAGCTCAATGTTTTTGTGGGATGTGTTTACTGTTGTTTGTCTTTTTTTACTACTCGATCATGTTATTTTCTGGTTTGGTCATAGAATAGATTATCTCAGGTCACTGAAGGGAATTGAGATGCCCTAAAACAAAAATAAAGTGTACTAGACATTTGTCCAATTAAAAGGCTTCTGACCTCAACAGTCTACAAACTACTGTACACAAAATTATCTACCAGGACTGGATAGTCACCAGCTTCCTCAAATTTCCAGGACAACATGGTGAACCTCTCACTGCTTGCTCTTGAGTGAAGTGCTAACTTTGAGATTCAGGAGGAAATAATCCTTTTTGATTTGAAATCCACTTTGGGGGGTTTGAAATCCATAGACATGGATGAAAAGTACAATCACCATTATCCTACAGAGAAAAAGAGCGCACACAGAAATTATTTTCAAATGTACAGACAACCTACCAAGGATATCTGAAGGAGCAAGATAGGTATTATAACTTTCACCTATAGCAGTCAGAACAAAATACTCTCCAAAGCCACGATAATATTGAAAAATTAAGCTGAATTTTGGAATCATCAGTGTGGGGACAGAACTTCAAATATTCTTGAGATAACTAATTTGAAACAGAAACTTTTAAAGTTAATAAGGAGAAAATATAATGCCAAAAATAAGGTATCACATAGATATCTCCTACTGTGAAATAATCTGTAAATGAATTTGTCACTAAAAATTCTTTTTTTTTCCTCCCTTCCTCCCCTTCGCCCCCCACCCCTTCTTATTTTGTTAAATCTCAACCGGGGTAACCCAACATAACTCTGTGCAACTGTATTCTGGGCACTTAAAATCTGCAACGAATTTGCTGGGTGAGATCAATGCAGAACCCAAACACAGCAAAGATCAGCTTGACTTGGACATTGATTTGACATAAAACTTTGTATTTGACATTCCTTTTTCATGATCTGTCCAGTTTTAAAATTCAGCACTTCAGCTCTGTTTAAATTTTGATTGAAAGTTTCTTTTTAAAAGTGTTCATATTTCTCTCTATCCTATAATATTTAACATATTACTTTATTTGATTACTTCTGCAATATTTGTGTATATTTTTTATATTAGCGGAATAATCTCACAGCTGGAGAAATTTAAGACTTGATATTGGAAATACTTTTGTATATCCAGTTTTATGGCAATCTTAATTTAGTTTCACATGGAATATATATTACTTTTCTATGAAAATAATAAAAATTAATTAGCTTGATGCGGAATGGGAAAAAATTAAAAATGAGAGTTGTGGACAAGCAGCAGGAATGTAGCCATAGGTAGTCATGGAAGACCGATGCACAGGACAGTAGACTCATTTCCTGCAGCTGACTGAGAAAATAGTAGTGAAGAGCTTGTCCCCAGCTGATGTTAGCAAGTCTTCTTCATCTTCTATTAGTAAAATGCTCTTAATGAGCACAAAGCAATGAGTACAATTCATGTAGTTGTGCACTGACCTCGTACGTTTTGTTAGCAGTGTTGGATGCTGGATGGGAAGTTGTAGGGAGAGTTCACACACACAGAGGGCAGCATTACAAGCTGAGATAACATTTTGTCTGGTGTTGTAGTCACAAATAATAGGTGTCACATTACACTGAGTCACGACCATCCTCTGTACTGTATGTATCTCTATGACATCTGTGGCTATTTCAAGAAGAGTGGGTGGGCAGAAACAGCTTTTTGGAGAGAAATCTCCATAGTATAGTTTTTTTCAGGAGTTTCACTTTGGACTAGCTCTTTCTGTAACATGCTCTTTGGACAGATTATCCATTAGCAGTTAACGTGTATTAGTTGAGCTTTCAGACCACATCTTCGCTTCCTGTATCATCTAAATTGGATGCAATCTATGTGCTTCAAGGCCACTCTGAGGCATGAACCAAACAGGGCAAGTTGAGAGAGCTGGAAAATTTGTTTTGAGGCTTCAAAAGAAAATGCTGATTTAGGCACAGCCCATCAGATCTGGGTGATCTTAATTCCACTCTCTCCACTCAGTTCAGTAATGACTAACTTTATAAGGGCACCCAGATTTCTCCCCTTCTTCACTGTCTTTTCACATCTATGAGGAGGCAGCCTTCTTTCTTGCCTTCTGTCTAAGACTGTGGTTAGAGTCTTGGTTTAAGTACTTTTTGTAGTTAATAATTCCTGCATCAGTTTTTTCTTTTCGTACATCCATTGGGAAGCAGTGTGCTTAAGGAAAAATATAGCTACAGCTGCCAAGTTGTTGATTTCTAGTTCTCCAGTTGCTTCAAAATATCATCAAATTATGAAGTAGACAAATTTGTATCCAGGAGGCTCACAACTTCCCTCTCACATGTCCTATTGCAATTCTCAGCAAGTCACCAGGAGTATTCTTTCCTAGATGGAATAAAAAACTGGTCTCTTAACAGATAATCTCAAAATCTCTCATAGTTTGTCCTAAATGTAGATATTCACTAGTGAGCAAAAATTTTATTTATATCTGTGCTATCATTCTGCAGCAACTTTACTGAATTGTTACTTTATCTGAAATAGTACCAAGATCACTATTTTGCTCAGTTTTCAAGTACATGGATGATGTAAAGCTGTATCTAAGTACTAAGAATGTTTTAGTGAAAAAAAAAATCACATTTATTTTTATAATACATGTGTATATATTTTTAAATATTAACAACTGCAATAAATAATGTTTAATTAATGTAGTGGTTTTTAGTATCACAAAGCTGATTTTGTTCTGAAGGGAGAAATGACTAGAATTATGGGTGTTATTCCACTTAAAAATATGAGATCAGATTTCTCTCAGTAGGTTTATGCAGTGACAGAGGTTTACATTTATTATAGAAGCACAATGAATGAAAAGTGATTCAGAAATTAAATAAGCTTTAATGTTATTGTCAATCGCTTGGGTTTTATTTCTGTTATAGATGAGAAACTTTCAGATAACATGAGCAAAAACATTCTCACTATGCCTAGAAAAAACATTCACTTCTGTTGCTATGTTATATCTGCTTTTTAAAAAGAAACATAGCACAAAATAGTTGATCACCATCATGAAATGCTTCACTGAAGCACACTGTTCTATCTGTCTGATGCAATTAAAGTATTGAAAGACAGGGAAAAAAAATGTATTCAGATTGTTTCATACTTGGTTTAAAATTACATCACAATCAAAATTCATGAATTCCATCTGTTTCTGGATTCCATTGCAAGTTTTCCCACTAGGAATAAGGTGTTCCCCAAAGTATAGATACTTTTATTCCCCTTTGTCTGAAAATCTTGTGATATCTGCTGTAAACATTACCTGCACATCTTCTTGGAAGACAGGTTCTTGACATTATAGGTCACGACTGCAGTTGGTATGAAAGTGATCAAATTGCAAACCTAAACTTAAGTTTGGAAGCCATTGTAGAAATAACTATTATAATACTGTTTTGAAGTTAATTAGTTTCAAATTTAATATTTACCATTAATACAATTTTTAAATCAAACCCAAAATTTATATGTGATGCTTTGCATCTCTTTATCTGAGATAACATCAGAGTTATTGATTTCTCTTTTATAGCACTAGAGTTCTACTTCAGTTGCAAAATAGAGGATGTGAAAACACAGCTTTTTTTCTAAAACATCTAGGTAACCATGAGCCATATAATTTTAAAAAACTCACCAAAACCAAAACCCATACTGCCAAGTAACTTTCAAATGTATCAGAATACTAGGTCTCTTCCCGTTAGCAAGAGGATGAGAAAAAATACTTAGCAAGAGTAAAAGCCTAGCTAAACTGACCCTATTTTTAACAAACAAAATGGAAAAGTCTTTTCTTGGATCTGGATGTCAGAAGACCAGTCAAGGAACTAAAAGAAGCTTTTTCTATCATACAAAGCTTCTCAGTAAGCAAATTAACTGAAATACTTAGTATACACAATTATTTTTTTTCCACAGACAGGAATTTGCATGTTGAAAGCAAAAGTTTGCCAAATGTTTCTGTGAACAGTTCAAAAATAATATTATCAATCATTTCTAACTTGCAGAAACACTTAAAACCTTGGGATTTTTGCCCTTCCAAAGAAATTTTTCACAAAGATATATTCAGTGATTTAGGGAACTTGCAGTTCCATTAACTGTTCTGCTGTTATGTTCCCAGGCTTGTCAGTCTGCCACCTTCCACAAATTACATTTGTGAACTTAAAAACAAAAACAATTCCTGCTCGTTTCTTTTGCTGTCTGGGATACTATTATTAATTCCAGATATTATGCTGATTATTTGCATTGCAGTAGTCAAAACAATGATGAGGTATTTCCCTTCAAAGATTGCATCTAATTCAAAACAAATTTAACCCTTATGTTTTGAAGAATTTGCATTTGCACAGACTTTTAACTATTAGAATTTCATGTCTGGCAATATTTCAAACAGTTACATTCCAATGCAACTGCACAACCTGGAAATTCCAATACAACTGAATAATCTCTTATCTGCTGAAAACAGCTTAATTTTAATATGCTGCAGTTGACTTAAAGGTTAAGCGACCTCTTAAAAGAATGTGAACTTGTGAATTAGGGAGTTCTTATACTCTCGGGTGGCATTTTATTCACCGCAAGAAGTAACTGCTAATGAGCTCCCTAGCTAGCAAAAGCTAGATGTAAAATATGTAAAACTTGAAATGTATAGTGTTTCTGAAAAAAAAATACTCTGTGAGCTTGGCTTATTAGGTAAATTATAATAGATCAAAGAAGGAAAGGGTAAAACCAGGTGTCAAAAGCTGAGAATGACCAGCCAATTTAGTTTCTAATGTTATTTCATGGTCTGCCCTTATTAAAGTATTTGGTTAATACAATTTGCAAATAAAAGATTACTTCATCTAAAAAGTGTGTTGGATTAACATACATAAAACCCTCGGTATGATGGCTCAATACGCCAAAGAACAGGCTCATTATTTAGGAACCAATTTAATTCTTTTTTGCTGTTCCAATCAAGCTTAAGCAAAGTGAAGAGTCCTGATTTGGAGTATTTAGGCTAAAAAAAAAAAAAAAAATCTTTCCTTTGAGAGTTTGTCCCTGAGGTAAGGGGAAAGGGGATTCTAATAAGAACTGCAGAATATTCTCCAGCACACCGTACTAGAAAGCTAAATCACTGACAAGTGCAAGAGAAAACCTCAAAGGACAAACTGCTTGTAGAAACAGTGAGGTCTGACCCCCTTGACCATAGTAAGCACTGCTACTCTGAACACTAAAGCACTAATTATTTTAGGTCCCTAATTTTGCAAAGCACTAGAGGAAGTATATTATCTCAAACCTGTTCCACAAAGTATCTAGGCATGTGTAGAACTTCTACGGGCTTCAGCAAGAATGAAGCGGTTGGCTGTATAGCATCAAAGGAAACTCTATGCTTAAAGGCCATTGGATGCTTAAGCAGATACATCAGAAAGCAAAATAACAAAAATGTAGCTGTGTATCTGACTGTTTAAATTTCTGGGTAATTTAAAATATCTATACTAAACTAATTATAATATTCATGTAGTTAATTGTAAATCTTGGTATGAAATGAAGCGAGTGTTCAAACTATAAAGTATCAAGTACATTTAGGACCACCTCCAAAAAGAGATGTAGGTGCATTAAAATGGGATTTCAGTCCAGTATAGACATCCAGGATGAAGAGGAACTAGGAAGTTGTAGTTAGTTCACATTTAACCCTAGAAACATTTGAATTCTCCAGATGCTTCTGTTGACATTATTCAGGGTTCCTAGGTACAAATTTTCTGCTTTTGGAGGATTTTTACAGTTCCTTTGTACTTTCAGAAATGCACTGTTCATCCTGCAGCTGATGCTAGGTGCTGAACACTCTTCTAGCATGCAGCAGACTCATCCTGCAGGCTGATCCTGGCTAAGGAGAAGAATCTTGTTTAGCTTCTTTCTCACTGTAATGAAGGTAAAATTTTCCTCTATCCTTTCTTGGGGACTGTGCCTTAATTGCACTGATTATATATTTCACATTACAGCTCTGGGACCAGAACCCCTCCAGGTAAGTGATGTAGTTCCTAAATTAGACCATCTCTCCCTGCCTGTGAAGCAGCAGATCTCAAAAATCCCTTACACAGAATGGTCTAGGCAGATGCCAGCTAAATACATTTGTCCAGCACCTGCCTGTAGTCCAGCCATCATGACACTGCCCAGAGAGACAGAAAGATGATTTTGAACCTCTTTGGGCAAAGGCAAGTGTAGAAATAGGGTGGTTGTATATGAAGATCACTACCTCCACCTCAGACTGACGTTTTAATAGAGGACAGCTTCAAATACGTTTAGTGAGGTGCTTGCTTCACATGGAATGCCAGACACTTCTGAACACCTAGAACAAGCTTAACCTCTAGCTCAGCAGTGAGATACTTGAAGAATCCCCATTTGGGCTTAAGCCATTTTAGAAGTATAGGAAAACTTTCTGGCAACAATTTTATGCTCCATCACACTGACTGAATTTCAGCTATGCTCCTACCTCATTTCAGGGGAGAGAGCAAGCTTGGCGTTATGGGGATTAGGAAACTGCGCTCTGGGATTTGAGTTCGATGTTCATTCTCAGAGGGCCTGTGGCTCTTACTCCTGCATCTGACATATTGCTGGAAGAAACAGAAAGCACTAATTTACGTCAGCCAGCAGCTCTTACAGCAGTTATAAATATTGTTTTAGATATAACAAATTAAACTGATCTATCATTGAGTTCTATAATAGGCTCCTTTTATCTGATACTAATTACAAACTTGTTCTTGTCTCTCAGTACCAGATACATACATAGTTTGATGAAAATACAACGCATGGTAGATGGTACAACTTGATACGGAGGACTCACTGTAAGGTACCAATTATGTAGTTTGCTTTTATAGATATGCCAGTGAAGCAGCAGTTATTTATATCTTTATAAAATGGCAAGAGAGTCTGCCACAGAACTAAGCAAACATAAAATGTTTTTTATTTTCTCATATGATCTACTACCAAGTAAGTCTGATAGCTAAAAGATGGTAAGAAACTTAGTTCTGTGTATTTGTTCTACTTCATAGAGGGTTTTTAAAAATTATATTATACTAATACTACTAAAGTAGTAGTATTGTTACTTGTCAGTTTGTTATATAACTGTATCATTGAAAGTTATCAGAAACTTAAAGAGAGTTTTCTATTAAAAAATAAAAATTACTATTAGAGATTCTAAGTTGCAGGACTTCTCAGTTACTGTGCAGCTTCCCAGTTCGTGATCTGTTGAGTTCATGTATTAGCACCTTCTGGTTTTTTTTAACATTATACATCTCCATTATGTATGTTATTACTTAAGGTTTGAAGAATTGTAATTGATCAAAATTGATTACTAAAAGGATCTGGGCTTCTTAAAGTATCATTTCCCACCCAGTGCAACAACGTGGTGATTTCAGAGTGGAGTGAGATAATTTGGAAATACAAGGTATAGAATAGCTTTTCCCACCAATTACATGGAACAGCTGATGGGAAATTTTCTTTTGCTTAGTATATCAGCAATAAGGCTCCCAGAAAAGTAACTGTAGATCACAAATGGTTGAAAGCATCTTTACATTTCCTTGGCTGCTGTTGGTCCTTGACTGTTGAGACATACAATCTTGCTTTAACTTATTATTTGTACAATATAAATGTAAATATATTTCTCCTGCACTTTGTCTCTAGTTTATTCTTAGTTTTATTTCTTCTTTTTTTTTTTTTCCTTCCTTTCATTAGGAAATGGCCTAATTGCTAGTTTATCCTAATGCAAGATGGCATATATCTCAGAGTCTTGCATTACTTTATCTATGAATATTCTTCATTATCCCAAATGTCTACTGATGAGCAATTTGGCTTTCAAGGTGCTCAGTAAACTGATATTATTTGCATATACATTACTCTCTAAGGTCTTCCTCTAGGGAGCACTGTTACCTGCATTGCATACCCACCACTTTAGACAGCACTTTGATTTTTAGTCCTTAATTACACAGCTACTATTTCAAAATGTTTCTACCATTAAAAAAAAAAAATCTTAACAGATAATTGCGAGTAAAAAAAAAAAGCACAATGAAAGACAATGTAAAGTTAGCATATTTGTTGGTAAATCTCTGTTCTCCGTCAGCAACAGCTGCAGTTTAATTAAACTCAACTGTTTGCAGGTGTTCACAAGAGAATATCATATAGATGTGTATGTACATACACAATTCAGCTGAAAAGATTTACCTTTGTAAAAAATCTTAGGCTTCTAACACAGAGGCACCTTTCTCTGTATTCTTGTGATTAACGTTCAGGTTTCTTTCCGATATGTAAGGATGAGATATTATCAGAGAAAAATCCACAAGAAAGCACCATAAAGCAATAAGGGAGGAACACCAGCTGTGCTCATAAATTTGGACAGTTAGTATAGCTGAAAAGCATTATCCATCCTAAGACTGGTATTATAGTTAGGCGAGTTCAGTGCATCAAACAATACGAAAGGATTTAGTATGTATTAAAGAAGGAAAAGTAAATACAAAACCAAGACTTTTTAAAGATCAGAACAGCTTTAGATGTTGTGTGGATCAATAGTAGTTTCATCACAGGTAAAAGTTCACCAGATAGCATATTGAGCTGCAAGTTCAAAATGTCAATAAGGTGTGTAAAATTTAAAACCAGGACATGTTATAGTATAGTTGTACTTAACTTTTGGTGCTCATGTTACAAATACTTCTGCTCAGCGGTGTTTGTGAAAGTTCACAAGAAACCAACACTGGTAAATCATTTAAAGTTCATTTACTGCACACTGTCTAATGATCTCGTCCAAAGAGAAATCCTATAAATATACACGTACCCACAGAGATTTATAACTAGGTCAAAATGCTGCTTCCACATCTATTACTAATTAATTAGGTGCAAATAGGAAAAGTACCTCAATGACAAAATCTATCATTTCAAAATTCCTTTATTCCTGTGGCTGTATCAGCAGCATTTGCAAGTGCTCAGCTAAAAAGAAAAAAAAAAAAAGGATAAATTCTTACAGACTGTACAACACTCTATACAGTATGTGTTCCTGTCTGATCTTTAAACTGTGTTTCTAACATTTAACTGGAGTAAAGCATATGATTAATGCTTGTGGTTGTTCTGTAGCCACTCCATTAGACTGACACAGATTCAACAGGTTTACCCACAAAACAAATTATTAGTTTTAATTTGAAAGAAAGGGTAATGGTGTATGTTCTTTCTTATGATAGCTACTTTATTAACACTTTTAATCATGGTAGAAGTCCAACTTATTTTTTGTTGTTGTTGTTGAAATTAAGTTAGGAAAGTGACAAATAGTAGGATACAACAACAATCAAATTTTTTTTTTCTGAAAGCTTTTTTATTATTTGCATGACTATTGAGAGATCCATATTTTCAGCCTGGTGATTAATAAACAGATATTTGTATAATAAAATCTTTATTATCCATATATGATCTATATCACATCCTTTGGACTTGTAAATGGACAGGTTTAGGAAGCTGATTTTTAACCAGTTATTTTAGAATGATCTAGGGTTTTTTATGACTGTCAAAATTTAGAAATCATGACAAAAAAATTTACTTTTAGGTAAGTGAGTTTTTTCCAGGTACCAAAATAAGACCACAATATCAAATAAATACTGCCCAGATTATTTGAATTTTGCTCTACCCATAATGGGCAGAAGGGTTTTTGTGTGTTTAATAGTACGTTAATGTCAGCAGGTTTGAGTTTTTGATTGTCAATGAAAATGTGATGTGGGATAATTAAGCAACAATGTAGTGTGCAGAGCACTTTTTAACAGGATAAAGTCATGACAAAGACAAGCAAGACAAGCAGAGTCAAGGGATTTAATGTTAAAGGAGAAAGCGTTTTTCACCTAATTTGCATTAAAAAGAAGTTTGCTAAAATGCCAAAATAAATGATGTGAAAAAGCAAATGAAAAGGCAACTTTCAAATAAAATTACTTCATATAAAGTTTAACTAAGGAGGCTATCAATTTGTATGTATTCCTTATCTTTTATTTTACTAACTTCTCAACTGTATCATTTCTATCCACTTCAGCAGGGAACAAATCAGGGAATACACTCAGGGCACAGCTGGGACTGTGTAGGAGATAACTTCTACCCTTTAATTCTGAATTAGCATTGAAAACATTTCACTTGGGTCTCTCTTCTTTTTGCTTGGTAAAATTAAATCTTTCGAGGCCTCTAAAATCCAGAACTTCCTGGAAAACTGATGTTTCAATCAATCAAAGTGAAATGAATTGCTTAATAAAAGGTGGTACTTCCTAGTGCCATGGTAATGCTAATAAATCATCTCAAAATAAATGATGTGAAAAAGCAAATGAAAAGGCAACTTTCAAATAAAATTACTTCATATAAAGTTTAACTAAGGAGGCTATCAATTTGTATGTATTCCTTATCTTTTATTTTACTAACTTCTCAACTGTATCATTTCTATCCACTTCAGCAGGGAACAAATCAGGGAATACACTCAGGGCACAGCTGGGACTGTGTAGGAGATAACTTCTACCCTTTAATTCTGAATTAGCATTGAAAACATTTCACTTGGGTCTCTCTTCTTTTTGCTTGGTAAAATTAAATCTTTCGAGGCCTCTAAAATCCAGAACTTCCTGGAAAACTGATGTTTCAATCAATCAAAGTGAAATGAATTGCTTAATAAAAGGTGGTACTTCCTAGTGCCATGGTAATGCTAATAAATCATCTCTTCAGTAGGGCCAGTTTGGCCAGAAACACTGGTATCAGTGGGGAAAGTGTTGTGTCCTGTACTGACTAGATGTTCTGTTCAGTACCTCTGGCTCCAGTGCAGTTGAAAGTTAGGGTTGGAACTGGAACTTTCCAGACATTTTCTATAAATTTTCAGTAAAAACACTGAAACAAGTCCATCTTGCAATAAATACAGTGGAAATGAATGAAGAAAAAAAAAAAATCAATGGTCTTAGAATCATATGTGTCAGGCCTCTTAAAATTGTGCTATCAATAAGTTAATTCAAGTCACAGAGCCTGGTGTGACGGTGAAGCATTGCTTTGGCTGGCAGGGGGATGCTGCAGCGAAGGCATGTGATACAGCAGATTAAGCCTTCCTAGCTACCTTGGGTCTAGTCCATAACCAGATATATGGTTTCTCTGCCAAAATTAAAAGCAACTCATTTACTTCCAAAGATATGTAGCTGCACTTTTAGGAAGAAAAAAAAAAAAATTCCCCTTTTTTTTTTTAAAAAGGTAGTAAAACAATAGGAATCTACCTGAAATGTGGAAGTATCTTTATTACACTGAACTAAGGAAAACGTTATTTTATCTTTCCAAATTGTTTTGACTATAGAAACACAGGTCAATGTTTCAAGTTGTCAGAACAATATCATCCACAGCGGTCTGCGTCTGATGGCTGAAGACAAGCTTTCTCAAGGTAAATAAAGGGAGTTTGTCTTATCCTGTGTTTTCAGCACTGTCCCTCCTGATATTCAAAGCTGGTGAGGACACTGCAAAGACAGTGCAGGAAGAAAGGCAGTAATCATTTCCCCTAAGGCTTACCTGGCAGGGAAATGATGAAATAAAATGAAACTATAGATGAGTACGTTTGGAGGAACAAGAAGCAGTAGGAAAAAGAGCTTGAAGGCAGAAATGTCATTTATGTGTGAGGGTGGTGGGATCCTTTCCTTGTGCATGGTCCATTTTGTTTCTTCATTGTTTCTCCCTTGGAAAGACATCCAGGTAGTACATTAGTTCCCATTTGGATCAGTCTTATCATTACAAACACACTGAAATGTGACAGATAATTTTGCTATTTGCAACTGCAATAGCTAGAGGCGGCTGAGATGAATGGCTTTTTTTAGTACAGAGAGCTAGTCTAAAATGTATTATTTCGATAAAAAATACGTTTCCAAATTAAACGAATGATGGAACCAAGGGTGTTTTAGGAGGTGAAATAACTTTCTGTTGCATCCAGAAATTTTTTTAAAAGGTATAGAACAATCTGGGAAAGTTGCAAACTGATTTAATACTCTAAACGTACTGACTTGGATTTGTGATCTGTTTATCTAGCCAGCTCCTCAGATATAATTTCCTGCATAAAATTCAGTTGAATGATGATGAACAATTGTGTTTGTGTTTTCAGAGAATTTAGAAAAACACTTCTTTGTAAAAGGTCTTCTGTGCATTTGCATTTATTCTGTCAGTCACTAATTCAAAAGTGTGGCTTTTGAACAAAGTCAGATTCTATGTATTAAAAAAGTGACTGCAATTTGCTCACTCAGATTAACTATGTGATCCATCATCCTGTAGCATCTTTTCCAGAGCAGTGTCTTAAGTGATGACTTATTGCCTGTTTGCAAAGAGAAGTGAATGGTACAGAAAATGTAATTTACTTTTCTGCCTTGGACTGAATTTATTGTTTACTAATTGGAATGTCATACACAATGAATTATTCAACAAAAAAGACAGTCAAAAGGAATGTCAGTAATGAAAACCAAACAAAATCATTGCATCATTGGTTCAAGTTCAAATAACATTAATTGGGCTAAGTATTTGCATTTGTGGATGACAGATAATTATTTTCCAAGTAATCAATGTTAATTCTTTCTGAAGTTATTTTGTCAATTGAAAATAGAATTATTCTAAAGAAAGTGAAGCTCAATGATGGTAGATTTGTTTTTACATGCAGTAAAAATGTTATTGTTCACAAAAGATTTATTAAAGTATTTTGACCGACATTATCACAAGACTCTTGTCTTCTTACTTTCCTTAATTAGTTTTCAGCCACCACAGCTTGTATCCTTCTTCCACAAGAATGTAGTACATGTTGCAGTTTTATGGGTCATATAGGGAGAGAATACACCATGTAGAGCACAAATATGTGAAAAATATAGAGGAAGAAAAGAATAAATCTGCCAATATCATACTAGGCAACAGCATTCTATGTTATAGAATCTCCTATTGATATGAGCAAAATAAAGATCAGGTTTTGCCAAACATACACTTTGGAACTAAATGTACTGACTGTGGTTAAATGAACCATTTTTCATTTGTTTTTATTCACTATTGTAAGAGTGGAAAACTGTAGTGTAGGTCCATTATCAATTGTTCACTTGCGAAGTGGATATCTAGTTTTGTTCAGCTTTTTCATTTAGGACCCAAGAGATGGAATATAGAACATATTTATTAAATTTGCAGAGAGCAGCTACCTAATGGCGTTGAAGGGAATTAAAATATATGAGGTTTAAAATTCAGAAGGATGTGGACAATTTGGAAAAATGGTCTGAAAGAAATGTGACAGAATAACAATAGGGACAGGTTCAACACTGTGAACTTGCATGGGAATGGAGAACAACGAATTACAAAAAAAAAAGTAATGCAGAAAAAAACTCTGAAGTTTATGATTTATCACTAGTAGAACATCAGACAATATCATGCCATTATCAAAAATTATATCTTATAGTTGGGATTTTAAAATAGCAGCAAATGTCAAATTAACATGAGTTGGTTTTGAGGAGCAGTGGGCAGCTTGCTTGTGTTCTTTTCAAGCAGGTTTGACTTTTTATTTTTCACGTGGTGACTTTTCTTTCCATTGTCCATTTTCTATGCCTCTTGCCTCTCATTCTTACAGTCTATTGGAACCAGGCAGAGATTTTAACAGATGATTCTACTGAACCAAACCAAACCAAATCAATCAATAAGATTTTCAACACAGTTGTTAACAGCAACATTACCTGTAGGATGCTCAAGGTAATCCTCCAGCTGTATTCAGAAACAGAACAGCCTCAGCTGGAGTACGGTATGGACCAGTTGAAGAAACAGTAGAAGGGAGAAACAAAAAAGTCAGAGGCTTTATGAACAGCTGAAATAACTTGCTTAAAGGATGTACAAAATGTCCTTTGGGTATAGAAAAAGCCATTGCACAGAAAAAATGGAATAAATGGTTACGCTTCTAGTGAATAAGAGGGATAATAATGGACTTGAACCACAGAAAAGTAAATTCAAGTTAGATGTTAGGAAAAACTTCCTAATGGTAAATATTCTTTTAATTGTTGTACTCAAACAATAAGAAATCTTCCCCACATTGACAATCCAAACTCTAGTATTGCAGCATGAAATTAGAGTGGAAAAGTATCTTCTGATGTCACAAACTCAGGGTCTTAAAAATGCCTTGAAGAATTGTCCTGTCCTAAATGCAAGCATAACAAACCAACCAATAATCACTTTAATAGCTTAGTTTAATTGCAATTTTCAAAAACAATCTATTAATGAGACTAATGAAAAAGGCTGAGGTTCACAAAAATGTCCAGAAAAATCCATTGTAAATACATTATCTCATTCTGTAGTCTAAGAATAAATTCTGTAAGATTAGAGATAACACACAGTATAATTAATACAAAAAGAATAAGATAAATTCTAGCCTTCATTTATGGAATCATAATCAATGTATTCGTGTGCAAATCCCAGTATGTTAAAAAGCATAGTTTAAAGCACTTTGGGATTATTCTAGCTAAAATGTACATGAGAAATGTAAATCATCATTAAAGCATTTATTCCCTACTTCATTAAACACGCAGTTTGCTGGTTCTTACTTTTAATTTCTTTTTAATAAAATGTAATCATCCTGAAAGATGCTATATTGATATCTGAAGACAAGGAAAATTTTTGTTTAGCTACAAAACAATTGCACAAGAGAAGTAAGAAAAGTACTTTGCAACGTCTCAATCTGATTCAAGAGATTACCTAAAATTTGTTTCTACTGAGGCTGGTAACAAAGATGATGGTCCTTCCTGATTTGAGTTTAGGGATTCTAACCCACAAACACATGGAATGAAATCAAAGCATTTTACAAAATTTCAGCATGTATTCTTTTTTAATTAGATTGCATTCAGAAATGACCTAGGAGAGGAAAGTAGTGTGATTTAATTTTAATAGATTGCAAAATGATTCTATTTACTTTATTTTTGTAGTTCTTTTCCCCACTAAATGTTTTTCCACTGTTAGAAGTGGTAGTCAGCATATAATATCCTTAGCATGTTTTTCAGCCTTATTTTTAAGTTTAACACCCAAATAAGACAAAAGATAGCAAAATGCTGTGGAGCAAATTTACAGCAAATGTCAATCTTCGCATTTATTTTATACCAATTTCATACTTGGAACTATGCATAAAGAACTGAAAACTCACTACCAATCTTCCTATATATTTAATATTCCAAGATTAAATATAATTTAAGTGGTTTGACTTTCAGCTCACAAAGTCTTGGTACCATAAATATTAAAACTTATAAATATTGATTTTAAAATATTGAAGTTTTTCTGTAAATATAATAGATTTAATATATTTTAGTAAAACAGCTGTTAAA
Organism: Tetrax tetrax; assembly: GCA_009806455.1. Taxonomy (NCBI): domain Eukaryota; kingdom Metazoa; phylum Chordata; class Aves; order Otidiformes; family Otididae; genus Tetrax; species Tetrax tetrax. The sequence continues at coordinate 107,275 of WHYT01000098.1, forward strand.
AAAAAAAGGAAGATCCTTTGTTCAAAACTTTTGAGTAGATGCTATAAGAAGTTATTTTTGTATAAACATCTCCATGTCCAGGCAAGTTTATATCAGTTTTTCAACTTGAACAGACCTATAAGTTGTATAGCAGAAGAAAAGCACCTAAATTAGACAAGATTTGTATTTTCTTCTTACTTTGTTTCTAACTTCATAGCTTCTTTAGTTTTTATCTTTCTATCTATTAAAACTTTAAAATGTTTGAAGCTGGTACTGATTATCAAAGTAGAAATCAAATTCATCACCTGAACTGGGATGTCAAAAAATATTCACATTGATTACAAAAGGCTAGTAATAGCAAATGATAGAAAAATACCTTTCTCTTTATGGAAAAGAGTTTTCTGTTAAGCTTGAATCTAAATTAATTTTATTTGTGTTAACTGTAGAGGGTACTTCAGTGAAATGGAGACTTAGGAATTTTGAAGGAAGAGATATTGCATATTGTCTAGAGTGGATGGATACATGAAGGTACATAAATGTTTTCCTCCATAGGGAAATAGCAAGGCACAAATAATTCTTATCAACAAGAGATAGCAAACTGTAAATTTATTCTATTTAAATCCATAAAGCCAGAGTGTATTCTCCCTTACAATTAAAAGTGCTATGCTGAATAGACATACATGACTATAGGACTGGCAATGTCCCAAACTTGTTTTCCACACCCATGGCTCATTGTATTAATGTGGACTGCTGATGTTTAAAAGATAAATCAAATTATGGGAAAAAAAATAGAACTAGAAAAGCTATATACAATAATATTGTTTGTCTGGGAACTGGGGTCAAAGACAGACATGGGATCATCTATGTTGAGGTTCCACTGTCTAAAATGTGGATATTAGTAGTGAACAAAAAAATTTTGTCCATTCTTATTGTCCAGCTTATCTACAGGATTACCTGGACTGGCAGAAACATGTAACAATGAAAGTGCTTCAAGATTTTCTGATGATTTTTCCCCCTCTTTTGTTGACCAGAGTTTGATGAATGAGATAAGACATCCAAGCTGAAAATCCTAGTAAAACTATTTTTCTAGTCACAATAAACCCAGTTTATAACATACTGTACAAAACTAATCTAACTGGCAGTACAGCATTTATTACTGGAAATATCATGTGAGGACTTGTGCTCATGAAAAATTTGATTAAAAAAAGCTTTGTTAGTAAATACATACTGAAAACCAATCATGCAGTATTTGAGAACAAGGCACAATACTAGAACATTATAAATAAGATTAAGTCGTAGGTCCAAGGGAAAAAAGTAGGCACAGTAATTGATTATATATAAAATCAGGACATTTGTGAGATTAATTTCTTTTGTAACTACCTATTGTTCTCTCTTTCTAAGTAAAGGACAATCAACGCCCATGAAGAGGAACTGGATCTAATTAATAAAATTACTTTTCCATTTCCAGATCATTCAACCTCGGAAAGCAATGTGTTATTGATAAAAGTTAAATGTGTTTGGGTCTGCTGATCAATTCTCTCTTTTAGATACTTACAAGTGCTTTATGTTCCTTAGCTTAAATTAACTTTGCCTATCCAAATTGGATGAGTTTTTTTCATGTGATTATATAGTGCTTTCTGAATGACTAAGTTTGTATGCAAATATTCATTGGACTCTATTCCAAAGTGATTATTAGCAAAGCTAGTGTCACTTGCATAATCATAGTTTCTTTGAAATAATCCGGAATCTGGAGAAATACCTAATCTTTTCTTTAAAATTATTGATATTGCTGAAATTACCTATACTTTGCAACGCCACAACCTGATTTTAGATAACCCTAGTGGTAAATGTAAATAAAGTGACATGTTGCAACTTGAAGAGTTAAAGCCAGCAAATTTGGCACTTTAAAACAATTAGATAGGGCTAGCACTGACTAACAATATTAAAAGGAAGCAAAACTTCTAAATTGCCTTTTTTAAAGAAATTGTTAAATTTAAAGTCTTCAAAAATTGTGTTAAGAAATAATTATGCTGTTTCCTTTATCACAGGCAGATTAAAAAAAAATATTTTTGCCTCTGCAGCCAGGGGGTTTCTTTTCTAGTTCTGTTTTTTTTTCTTGTTTTTTAAGAGGAGAATGGTTTAAATCTAGAACTGAGTTTCTATGTTGATTAAACTGGCTGATTAACTGCATGTTCTACTCATTTGTGTTCCACTACATCATTCCTCTATTGGCAAAGCAGAATACTATCCACAGGGTTTGCACTGTTCCAGGACCGGTTACTTACACCTCCGCCTATGTCTTCCATGCATATGTCTACTTCATAATGTGTTACAGTCCTTCGTATTGACAAATATGTGGCGTTCGTACAATGTTTGTAAAAGATCATTTTCTAAGACCTCTGCATAAATAGGATAAACTTTATTAGATGACTGCTCAGATTCTTTTTTATTAGGTTGTAGTTGTGCTACATTTTTTGCAGTGCATGCCACTCAGAACTAGATAAATTACAAGTTATTACAAATTATAACAATATTGGCAACTTTGAAGAACTCAGCCGAATTGATATTATTGTTTCAAAGTTCTTGATATCCTCTAAAACGTACATACTTCTTAAAATCTCATCTCTGTTTACATATATTGTTTATTAAGGACTTGCAACATTAGCATCTACTGAAAAGTGTTGAATAGTAAGAGCAAAGTCTGGCAGAATCGACAATAGATCTTTTTTCATTAGCCAGTGAATTATTTATGTCATATTAAATCAACATTATAACATCTGGTAGCAAAAGTTTTCAGTGGGACATTGTCAGTAGTGAAATAAGTCTGATGTCCATGGGTAGGAATATCATATAAATTTCCTTCACTTCTTATTACTTAGAGCAGCTTTTATCTCTACATCCTGTTCTCTCTGATGGTCAGATGGTATCCTCATACCTGTTTTGAATTACTACTGCTATCATTAATGGTACATGTGGCATCTTGGACAAAGTTAGAGTTGGATGAGAATTTGTTAATAGAATATAATTAAATTATAGAGCTGGATTAGCTTATGGTTTTATAGACAGCTGGCATTGGATTTAAGCAGTTTAATATAATTTTCATGTTGCAAGTTTAAGTTTTATAACAGGTCTCTGCAGCTGCACTGAGCTCCTCAAGTATTTATATTTTGAGTATCAAAATAAATAGATGCATTACATAACAGTTATGAGCACAAGTAAAATATGGACTAAGATTAAAAAGTTAAAGTTTTAAATTATGTTTTATAAAAATGTTAATGGAGCTTAATACGTTTCTAGTGTATTAAGATATTTCACCTCAAGGAGACATACTGGTGAACACCTACTAGAAATTAGAGTATCTCCATTCAAGAATCTTTTTATCATTCTCTGGAGTACCGGTCAGTATGTGTTCCTCAGGGGCTCGTATTGGGCCCGGCCCTGTTTAATATCTTTGTCGGCAACATGGACGGTGGGATAGAGTGCACACTCAGCAAGTTCACCAACAACATCGAGCTGAGTGGTGCAGTTGACACACTGGAAGGGAGGGATGCCATCCAGAGGGACCTTGACAGGCTGGAGAGGTGGGCCTGTGCAAACCTCATGAAGTTTAACCAGGCCAAGTGCAAGGTCCTGCATGTGAGTCAGGGTAATTACAGGCACAAATACAGGCTGGGCGGAGAACGGATTGAGAGCAGCCCTGAGGAGACTGGGGCATGCTAGTGGATGAGAAGCTGAAGACGAGCCGACAATGCATGCCTGCAGCCCAGAAAGCCAACCACATTCTGGGCTGCATCAAAAGGAGAGTAGCCTGCAGGTCAAGGGAGGTGATTCTGCCCCTCTACTGGGGGCCTCCGCTCAGGTGAGACCCCACCTGAGTACTGTGTCCAGCTCTGGAGCTACCAACATAAGAAAGACCTGGACCAGTTGGAGAGGATCCAGAGGAGGCCACGAAGATGACCAGAGGGCTGGAGCACCTCTTCTATGAGGACAGGCTGAGAGAGTTGGGGCTGTTCAGCCTGGAGAAGAGGAGGCTCCGGGGAGACCTGATAGCGGTCTTCCAGTACCTCAAGGGGGCCTACAAGAAAGACAGGGAGAAACTCTTCAGTAGGGCTTGTTGCAATAGGATGAGGGGTAATGGTTTTAAAATAGAGGGAGGTAGATTCAGATTAGATATTGGGGAAAAAATTTTTTACACTGAGAATGATAGAACACTGGCACAGATTGCCCAAAGAGGTGGTGGATGCCCCATCTTTGGAAACATTCAAGGCCAGGTTGGATGAGGCTCTGAGCAACCTGATCTGGTTGAAGATGTCCCTGCATCAAGATGTCCTTGCAGGGGGGTTGGACTAGATGGCCTTTAAAGGTCCCTTCCAACCCTAACTATTCTATGATTCTACTTGTGGTTGAATCCTATCTATGTTAGACTGCTCCTGCTCTGAAGGCATCTCTGTCATCAACATAGCACATCAGGGGCTGATAAAGCCCCTGTGGCTCTGAATGCAAAAGTCTCACCCAAGCTTTGTCTCATGCATCAGCTGGGGTTTTTTGGGTGATCCAGAGTTATTTATTTAATTATGACTGCAATCTAGTTCTGAAAACTGGTCCCAATACGAATGATTTTTAATTTAGATTTATGTTCACACAGCCTCACATCCAAACATAAGTAATGGAACCCTAGATAGTATCATTGTTTTAAGTAGTCTATTTGAGTTAATAACACTCACAACAAAGGAAAAATATATTTTGGGTTCCTGATTGACCTTGTACAAAATGAGTTGTTAATTTTATTATCCACCTTAAGGATTCTAGGATAGTGGAGTTATCTTAAGTTTGTCACTGTCGAAAAACAACTCTCTATAAAGTCCCTCTTTGTTCATGGTCTGTAGCTGGTTTATTGGTTGGTTTATAAAAGAGTCTATTTAATTTTCCAGATTTAACTGTATACACAAATACTTTAATCAAAGCTTCCCTGGGAAGTCAGGTTATGGTCAGAAAAATAGAGCTACCAGTTATAATAAGAGATGGAGGAAAAGTTTCTCCCTTGCCCTACAGTGCATATCAGCCAGCAGTGCAAAAGTCTGCTTTTCTAAATCAGTTGCATCTGATACCAAACCTTGCACTGTCCTAAATTATCAGACCAATGGAGAACAAGGATTTGAGATCTTAAGTATCCATGCAGGGTGGAATAAAGTGAAAGGAATCAGATTATCCATACAGGACTATAAATCTTAAACTCCTTAATTGCTAGAAGCTCTCACAACACAGATATTTCTCAGTCCACCCTTCAGGAGATGAACTACTGCCAAGTTATCCTTAATTAGTTTTTCTGGATCATACAGTTTGCTGCAATATATGTCCTTGAGCTACTCTGAGGAGATATTGAGACATAATAAGCTTTACTGTAATAGATATTAGGAAGGTGGTGCTTCTTGCTTGGAATGGAGAGTAATCTTTGTATCTGCAGCCCAGGAAATGTGGAACATCTGCAACCTAACAGCTGTTGAATGCCACTTTGGCTAGATCAAGGGCTTAAAATGTGCTTAAGTAATCTACTGCAGCTCTTACTTTTAGAAAGTACATCTGTGCTGACCATTTTTCCACCAACGTACTCCTATATATGTTAAAACAACAAACTAGCCTAAAATCAAGGTGATAATGGAAGATACTAGAAAGCTGAAGATAATTCAAGTTGAAATTATACTTGCTTAACACTTCAGTATAATTAGTGACTTTGGAAGAAAAGTTTCTCTCAAATCCACAAAGCTGTCGTTTTATGACTTTGTGATGCACCTCACTAATACAGAGTTGTCAAATTTCTGCTTCTTTGAGCTGTATATAATCTATTGTGATAACAATGAGCATATTTAATTTATACTTTGATCTTTTAAATGTTGTCTTGCTGGGGGATAATAGATACTCAATTGTGACTCATCATGTAGAACCCAGTAAAATACTTAGTAAAATCAGTAGGGGGCTTCTGTTGATTCAATATTTCCTCGTTTAAGATCATAATAATCTACATATAAAGACTAAGCCACCAGATTTCTAATTTTTTTTCTTGTAATTATTTCAAGGATAGCTTCTTTGTATGACATACATTGATTTTATCTGTCTCCTAAATGATCTTTTGCCATTTTAAATTTATTAGAAAGCTATTTACCAGAGCAACCGAGCAAGGAATGGCATACTCTGATGAAGAAACATTGCTAGGCTGTAGTGGGAAATTTTAACTTAAAAAGGAATGTAATATAAGGCATCAGTTCAAGAAAATGTTTCAAAGTGTAAAGACATCACTCAGAAAATGAGATACCTCTTTTTTTTATTAGTAACTTTCTCACTCTGACTTGTCTCATAGTCCTTCACTCTTTAAGGATGGTTCTTACATGAAGCCTTTGAACTTTAGGATGGTTGTGTAAGCCACGGAAGTTGCAAGCAGAACAATCATTTGATTTTAATTTCACAGAGAAAAGACATTAGGGCAAAGAGAAGAAAGCAACTTCTAATTTGTGTGGAAGGAAAATAAAACCTCTGAACTGCAGTGAAGGAAAAATATGCAAAAGTTAATCTTCTAAGATAGAAATTCTCAGCAGAAGAATAAAACAGGAAAATAAAGACCTGCTACCAAGGCATTCATTCATGGATGTCAGGGTCAACAGGGAGCTACTTCTGGCGAAAAATGAAGCACCTCCTCAGCCAACCCTGACTCTGTCAAGTGGGATTGCTGGGCCTGGGAGATTGTTCTTACTTTCCTTGAAAACTGAAGCTGCTTTTCCCATACAACATAACTCAGCTTTCATAACAGCTTTTCAATTGTATTGTGATTAACTGCTTCTTTAATTTAGAAGCCTATGTTCCAAGGTACAAGTGCTAAACCCCAAAATGGTGTGGATATAGTAGCTTTGCAATCTTGCATTCTAGGCCTCAATATACAGACAATATTTGTAACATTTTCAATGCAAATAAAGAATTTAATGAAATTGCTTAAGCTCAGCCTGGATCTTTGCAGATTACTTGAACTTCATAAAATATAAGTCAAGCAAACTTTGATTTATGTATCTTTATTTTATTTTATTTTATGCATGGTTTATTGTGTTAGAGGAATTCCTACTTTGTAGAACTCCTTGGGTAAAAGAAAGCAGATAGTCCTTTCTGTCTGTCTGTTTTTCACTTGTTATTTATTTTATATTTTATGTTATGTCACATCTTCCTAAAATGGAATTTTTGTGATTGATTTTCTGCGATTGGTCACAGAATAGCTTTTGGGGTTTCAGGGCGAAACCACTGCAAAGTATCTCAATTAATAGCCTATAGCCTCCTGCCTGAAAACATACCTGAAGCATGTATTAATGACCAATAAAACATGGCCTGTCATATCTTAATATTATATTCCCATTCCATGTGAACAAGTCTACTCCCAGAGTTTGCCACAGGCAACCTGGTATTTCATCTCTGTGTCTGTTTTAATCTCTGATAGATTTTATCTACTTTCTGTCATATAATGAACATTGGCATTACAAAGTGGGATTTCTTCATGTTCATCAATGCTTTGCTTCAGCTCTGTTTTGTTTTGCAGTGTCTTTTCATCCTAATCCTGTAAACACGATCCATTTATATAAAAATCACATGCTTGCTTCTCACCATTAACTGGAAAAGGAAAAAATTCAGTTGCTTTGTCCATTGAAATTTTGTCAAATTTCTGATTTAGTTACAGTTCAGGATGTTCTGTAGCTCATAATGTCTAAGTGAAGAAACATTTGCTTGTTAGTTACTACTCTTCCCATGACATTAGATTACTTTAGCAATAGAAATTATACAAGTACCTATGATGATGATCCTTCTCAAATGACATAATTTTGAACCTAACAGAACCCAAAATATCACAGAACTTCCCCATGTGTCAGGTTAAAGTATGACATTTTGAGGATTGGACTGAATAAATACTAGTGGAATGCCCCAAAACATGCCCTGCAAAATCCTCCAAATGAAAAAGACTTCATCTTTTTCTTCTACATTTTTCTGGTCTGTGAGTTACACAGCTCCAGGTGGAAAATTTAGGAATAAAATCAATCACCTTCCAAAAACCATACTGATAGAGGGTTTGTCTGAGCTGATCTTAATCTACCAATTTATTAATTTATTCATTAGCAGTATCTGTAAAAATACTTTGTTCACCAATGCCCATAACCATAATCTCTCTTAATTTTTACATCTGGCCAAAGACTCAATCGTTGGCCTAATAATCCATAGGAAGGAACGCAGGTGAGTGGCAGAGATTAGTCCCCAAACCAGTCCCCTCGAGTGCCTCAAATACTTTGAGTCTAGTGTTTTGGAGAAGACAGGGAAGCAGGCTGCTACTGTGTGGTGTTGCAGGGTACAAGTGTGGAGGGGACCCCCTGAGCACACATCACCTGCCTCCTCTGCTTCCCTGAACTCCACCTAACAGCATCAATCAGAGTTAATACACTAACCCTGGAGTCAAACTGTGAGAAATTCCCATCACCAGCAAAAGTAATGGATAATCACATTTTAAGCGCTAGCCTCACAGAGCACCAAATATTTTCTCATTCTAGTCTTTACCTTTCAGTATTTCACATAGCAATAAAAGCTGCTTTCCATATAATAGCATTTTTTCCACCCAAGGTATTACTTTGCTTCTGTTTGTATTGGCAAGTGGACATAAAATATAAGTGTGAACTATTTAGCATCAAATAAATCTATAAAAATTGCTAGTAATTATTACTATGACTCCAGTCCAGAACTCCTTTTTCACATAAACCTGACATCACTGTTGTAGCTGGTTTTTCTTTAAAAAAGAACTTAGGAAAACTCACCCACACTGGGCAAGTTCCATGAGATTTAAGAAGGCACAAACAATTGTGGATATTTATGCTTAGACAGAAACAGTATGAAGAGGTATATTACTGTCAGAATAAAATAACTCCACCACAAGGCTTTCAAGATGTATTTGTGGCTGCAGTCCTGCTCTTATGTTTTCTGACCAAACTACTCCAGTGCTGTGCAAGGTGAGACTGGGGCTGGCTGAGACACATGTTCAGTGGCCTCCTTTGTCAATTCTAGAATAAAATATCACAGGTGGTACAAACAACTGGTGTTTTTCCAATTGAAAGTATTGAATTGAATTTTAAGTCATTGTAATGAACACCTTGTTCTGTTATTACGAGATGTTTTTCCTTACACATCTTTTATTAAAGAATTATTCTATAAATCTGATAACATATGATTGTTACCTGAGAGTCCCTAGTATGTGCAGGTCATTTTTCAGTGCTGTTTACAGAAATACCTGTTGTACTGAAATAGTGTGTTTGTTCTAGTAAATATTTATTCAATAAATATTCCCTTGATGGTAAATGTAAAGATTATCAAAATGCTCATGGCACAAAAGATCATATGACTTAAGGTAACTAGTGATTTATGGCATTGTTACTTCCCATCATTGAGGAAATGAGGCTTGCGATTGACTAATGTTTCTTTTTATTTTGTTTGCTGGAAGCATTTATATCTTCCTCCTGGGATTTTTCAGAGCTACACTGTATGATATTCCCAAACTATTTTCACACTATTGTTTGATTTTAATTATAGTTGAACAGAAGTAAAATCTTGGGAATACTTCTAATTTGCTTAACTCCTTCCTGCTACATCTTGTTGAAATTTATCCTAACTGATTATTGAAAGGAATGGATCTATTTAAAATCCGAGCAATCTCAAGGATAGCTACTCTTTGCTTTTATAACTTTTAAAAAGAAGAAGCCATACAATAAATTTGAACAATGCTGGAGAAGCTGCTTGATGCCCAGAAACCTTCACCATACACCAAAGAAGCCACAAGAGGAGAGGAAAAACAAAGACGTTTTCTTTTTGGAGTTTACCCCACCTCACTCCACTGATGGCATAGACGGAAGACCATGGTTACCCAGATACTCTACAGTAAATTCACTCTCCATCTGCCATGTATCTGACAACTCTGGCATCAGGAGTTCAGGGCTTTGTGCTGCCTCCAGAGCTCCTTGCTGCTCTGCAGCTATCTATCAGCACTGCCCCAGTGGTGCCGACACTGATAAGTATCTCCTGCATAGATGCCTCTGGGACTCCTAAAAAAGAAGAGGAAAAATTTCTTTTCTAATCTATATTAACTAACGAGCATGGTCCCACTGGTACGGTGGGGGGACTAAATTGCTGCACAAGACGATGTGGTATTCAGGTAATGAAAACATATGCTTGAAACTGCTTTTGTATCCTTTGATGGTGTGACAATCAGTTCTGCTTTAATTTATGGATTGTCTGAGTTGGGGATGAAAGTATAATATTTCTTTTGTGATGATTAGCAACCTCAGAGAATGCTTTGGCCAGGGAGAAAGGCTGATTTGTTTATGAGGTCAATCAAAAGACATACGTCCAACGTTGCCTTCCTAGCAGAGCTTTCAGTTACATTCAGGCATTTGTTATCTTGCATTGATAAAGTTAATGCAGAAAATCAAAGCCAAGCTTATATCACCAGTAAATATTATGATCATATACATCTGCAGAGCACACAAACTCTGTCCTCACTTAGCTAGAGCTTTTAGAAAACCTAAACACAGTACTTGATTTATTAACATAGTATGACATGTTTTGTCTATTGATGAAACACACAACATTTATTTCAATAGCAAGTTTAGAGTAAATTTTTATGCCTAAAATTAGTTTTAGCTGAGGTCATAGTTCTTAATGTTATCTAGCTCTTTGATAGTGATCTTTGTTCATATATTTCAAAGTATTTTATTAAGATGACTAAAATTATTAGAACCTGTCTTATAGACAGGGAAACTGAGTTGCCCAGTGAGCTACACCTACTTTTTTTTTTTTTTTTTTTCACTCAGTAGATTAACAATAGTATCAGTTCCTCAGTCCTGCATTCATCCGCCTCCATTGGAAACTTGTCCAGACTAGCCCACTACAATGTGGACCTGTAAAATCCCATACCCCCACCAAACACTTAATAAGTAAATTTTGCAATTTAAATATCCTACCTAAATGCTAGTCTGCATTTTCTTGCCTAATATTTCTGAGCATTTTTAGGTCATCTTGACAAAGTGCCCTACAGATTACATGCATGTTTTTTTGTCACCTGCTGTCACTCTTGGCACCAGACACAAGCTTTCTCCCACCGTTCACACAACCCTGGAGGGTCTCTCACTCTTAGTAGAAGTACTGCCCCACTCAATGGCTCCTGCTGCCTCCGTCAATTGCTCTGAAACTTTTTAATCCCACTTGGAGCATATTTCTTAGGATCTTAGCATTTTGAAGTTCTGGCATTCACAATTTATATTTGTTTGATTGTTTTGTTCTTTAGTCTGGATAATTTCACTTTTCAACATCCTGTGAACATCTTGTTCTTTGAGATGCATGAGTAATGCTCATCAGAGTTTGATAATCCTTCACATCTCTAGTCAGGGAGATACATAAATAGCCCTAATAGCCTAGTATTATAGTATGAACTGACGTACTCACTGATTCAGCAGTTCTAAAATTCTTTCAAAATTGTAAGCTGTATATAGACTCATCAAATTGTGGGAGAAGTATAGTATTACAATATGATGCTTTTATTGTTATGATAGATATTTGATTAATGCGTATTTTTTTAAGAAAACCTTATCTGGAAGCCCAGATTTTCATACAGAGAATCAATTTACACTCCTAATTTACAAGCCATCTCAGCAACCACCTTGATAACACAGAGCTGCTTTATATTTAGTTTTTGATTAATTATCGATAAAATTACACCTGTATCACACCAGACTGAGCAAACACAGAGTGTTTTTGGAGTTTATGAGAAAAATTTTTCAGTATCAATAAAGATTAATTTCAAGAATGGGATATACTCTTAACTGAATAAGAGCCCACTGTGATTTGTTATAAAACAAAAAAATCTCCCTTTCCTCTATGGATATATAGGTGTAAATTTTAAGTCTGCTGAGAATTTCTCAAGTCAGACTTTTTTTGAGTGAAAGTTGGATTTTGACTGAATAATTATTTTAGTTTTGGAAAAAAAATAAAGTTCTGCTTTAGACATATCTTAAACCCCAAATATGTAAGCTTGCCAACAGAATCTTAGTACTTTTCCTGGGTTTTGCTAAATTTTATCCTATTCCTCTTCAGTTTTCGACTAGTTTGTCAGTCTCATTTATTGAGAACCATACTGATTTTTTCAAAGATGAAAATTTGCTTCTCTGAAGCAGCTGCATGATGAGATCTTTCTCTTACTCTGAAAATGTATATACGTCAGTAAATACAACTTGACTTGTTAGAAATTACAATAGTCTATGTTCTTTGCAGGACATAGGAATATTTGTCTTATATCTCAGAATATACTTTAAAAAAAAAAAAAACAACCCTCTTCATTTTCCTTTTGTCCAGCCATGTTAGCTACATATAAAATGCCCTTGTCAGAGGCCAGTAAAACAGGAACCATAACATTGGTACTCATTTAAGAAAAAAGAGGTTTTCTTGATTCAGTGTACTTGCTCAGAGGATGAGTTACTGTGTGCAAAAAGATCACTGCAGGAAAAGGAATTTACACTCCGTTATACACAGACCCCAAATAATTTATCAGTTCAAACCACCTCATAAAGATCTATGATGTGGTACAGATCCTGGTAATATGACTAAATAAGTCACTTATAATCCTTGCTTATTTTATGAAATAATGGACAGACCTTGGAACTATAAATGCAGATTAAAATAACTTTGTTAAGAAGCTAAGAAGCTCTGTCAGAATAATGCAATAAAAAGTCATATTCCAAAGCGAGGCACTATCCATTCATAATATTTTAAATGCAGATCAGGACAGCAAAAGTTTTAAATACAAAAGGATTTTTAAGGCATTTTTCTTAAAGCAGTAATCAATATCTGCGAGTTTCCAGTCTGTTAGGAAGGTCAGCAGACAGTCTGAATAAATAGATCACTTGCTTCAGTCTTTAGACCTTTTTTTTTTGTGTGTGTGTGTGTGTTCCATGGAGATTTGAAGGACTGATTAGTAACCTTTTATTTAATAACTTTGCATCTTTTGGCTGTAGTGGAATTTTGAGTGCAATCAGGTTTTCTTTATTTGAAAAAGGGACCACACCACCTCAATTAATAATCCTCCTCTATTAGATAAATTACTTCACTTTGTCTGTACTTCTCTCCTTCCTCTTGAGTGTAGTTACAAATGACTACAGCATTTGAAAGGTAGCACATTCTTTGGGGAGCTGACACCAGAAACTGGAGTCATTTATAATTGCCTTAGAACTCACATTCCCAGTGCTCATTGGGTCACTTTCTGCCACTTTCAGCCTAAGTGGGGCCAATATGAACACAACATCTACCCTATTTACCCTATGGAAGTTCATTAAGTTTTGTTAAGGAGGAAGCAAGCTAGGAGAACAGGTCCTACATAACAGAGTGGTAGCTTCAGAGTAATGGGCCAGATAATTGATTCTGAATTTCAGTGGAAATTCTACTAAAGGTCTATCACAGCCATATTAACACCAAATGAGTCTATCAGAATTAATATTCCTGCAATAAATATCAAGGAGTTAAGAATGGTTAAGCCATTGTTATTAAATGTTACATGATTTAAAAGGCAAAAAATGCCTTAAAGCAGCTGTGACAATTTGCCTGGTCCTTGCATCACACATGTAACATCTCAAGGCTTGTCTGTATGCAATAGAGTGCAGCTGGTTAGAGGAAATGTGAATGTATAGCATGCTTGATAATCAGCAGTACCTCAGTACATGCAGAGAGTACAGCTGAAGTTAAGGTTGCTTGTTCTGTTTCTGAATTCGAGCAAGTTACTTCACAAGAAGGCTCTCAGTGCTGTATCCTCTGGCAAGTCAAAGACAAATGGACAGCTCAGTGTGAGTAATATTTGCTGATGAGAACCTTTTCCTTTACAAGACTTTTCAAAGAGTAGGCAGCATTCACTATGGGTCACAAACCTACATTGTTATAATTCATTATAATACAGCTTTGAAATAATTGTTAATCTACTTGTCTTCCTCCCTCGTACTTTGAATGGATACTGAAGACTTATTATGGAAATTCACATTTTAGTTTATGAAAATCACGTCACCAGAGTGAGGAGGATGTAGATCAGGAAATCAAGCTGCTTCATTCGAAGTGCACCCTTCATTTTCATCTAGTTGAAATGCTGAGATAGGCTGTACTGGAGTTAGGTTTTGAGTGACCCATAAATGAGTGCATAGGCAAATCCAAGGTGCTGTAACTATTTAGACTCCTGCTGACAATATAAATGTGAGCATCTACTTCTGTGCTACCTTCTAGTTCATGGGTCACTGCGCACACCATGATACATATGCTAGAGGTAAGCATTAAACACTAGTCACAAAAATTAGATATTATTTTTTCCTAAAAAAGCAGCTTGAATGAAAGTCATGGACCTAACTGGCTGGACAAGATTTGACCCAGTAAGCACATATTTCTAGACTATCAGTCTTCTTCAATAATTAGATTAATGTGTCTCATTCCATTCTATATTTAAAAATTTTCATTTTAAAATTGTAATTAAAATAATTATTTCTCAAGATTTTCCCTGTGACTATTTCTTATTTCCTATCCTTTTCTTGTTTCTCTTTCATCCAGACAAAAGAATAAATCATATTCTAGGCAAACTATAAAGCTACCAGTCAGTATTGGGCTTTCTTTAATCAAACCTGAATGTATTATCTCTCTATTGAATCTTGTCTATTTTCTGTTGATAAATTGTCTCTATGGCTGCCTCAGAGATACATGAGAGTCAATTTTAGAAAATTCTCACCCATTGATTGTAAATCATCAATCATTCCAGCTACAGAGTTTGAAACAGATATTAAAAACACTTGATATTTTATACATTTTGGCAGTATTGTTAGCAAAACAACAGTCGCCTGCAACTTAGAAAAGTGAAAGCCTGGCATGATCTCTGTAATATTCAACCAAGAGAAATACCTTGTCTACAGGTGAAATTATCTAAATTTACACTAATCTAAAGCTTTTTTGTATGACATCAAAACTCATTTGTTTAAACACAAAATCTATGTTAACACCCACCTGCAAAAAAATGCTTAGCTTGACCAGAGGAAAAATCATAAACAAACAAACAAACAAACAAAACTAAAAACAAAAAACGCCCCAAAAAAACCTCAACCAAAAAAAAAAAAATAACCTAACCAGAAATGGCTGGAATAAAAATAAATAGGGAAAATTATTGAGGAATATAAGAGACATCAGGCTGGTCTCCTCAAGGCCATAGGCATCATGACAAACAAAAGACATTATAAAGACAGGCAGCAGAGATTGACTTAAGAATCATCAAAGCAATATGAGGTTAAACAAAAAGAATTCCAAAGGCTGTGAAAGATGGGCCACCACCAGTAAAAAGTCGTTCCCTTCCAAATAGAGTAAAGAAACATAGCTGAAGAAAATAATCAGCTTGCTTGCCACAAGTTCATTTTAAATATCTAGAATAGAACTACTGTTGATGTGTTATGACGATGGATGGTAGAATCATCTAATTCATTTGTTTTCACTTTGCTACCTGAATACTGTATGCCATAAATCTTATTAAAAAATAGAATTAAGCAGTGGCAAGTAACGTCATCTGTGCATTTCATTCTGGCAATTGTACCCCAGAGATCTCCAGGTAGACCATACCTGAGAGGTACAAAGTCTGTTTCAATGGGAGAAGCTTCTGTAAAGTGTGTGAACAACAGCCAGGAAATATTGGCCAGGAAAATACTTTTCCTGAAGACCCACAGTCTTGCGGAGTCTAAAGCCTGCAAGTCATTGGATAAGAAGCAAAATTAAAAAAAAAAATTATGGAAGAGGGCCATCTGCTTTCAGAACTCTATTTAATCTTTTTTTTTCACCAAAAATATCTCTGTTTTGTCTATCTTTCTTGCATGTTTGTTCTTCAAAACAATGGAGAAATTCTACTTATAACTTCTAGACAAAAATCACAGTTGATTTTGAACAGCCAGCATGCATCTACCATAATGAGACTTGTCATGAAGGTCATAAAGCATATTCCTATTCCTTGATTAGACAACTTTACCTATGAAACTTTAGAGCTGAATGCTTACACATTAAATTAAAAATTATATGTACAATAGGCTTATGGAACTACATAATTTTCTCTATGTTATTTTCCACAAATTCATTAACTATAATATTTGTGGAAAGTAATCACAGAAACAATGTGTGTACAATTTAAACGAATTCCTTTAAAATAAAAAAAAAATTCATAGAAATATGTTTGCTGTATTCATCCAATTCTAACTATTACTTCTGACATCTGTGGAAATCAGATAAACTATTAAAATAGAGAGTCTGAAGGAGCACAATATCATTCTTCAACTAGTATGAGATTAACATATTATCAAGTTACACTCTTTAGAAATAATACAAAACTTTAACTCAAAATATTCAACTCAGTTATCTTGCAGGAAGCCATTGGCCAGTTTATTAGTATGCTAAAAGTATGGAAATTATTACAGTTTAAGAACACATGGAGGGGTACTAACGTGTTAATTGCAATTTAAGCCTGATATCAGTTCCATGTAGGAAGTCCAAGTTTGAGATTATTTGAATGAGAGCAGAAATGTTAATTAATTAAAAGGCTTTTACTTCATATTACTAAGTCTTGCTGATGAATCTAGCAAGTATGATGACTATCGTTGACAAAAAGACATCTAGCAAGTATACCACTTCATGACAGCAAGCCCAAAGATCCAGCAGTAATGTGATGACTGCCCAAACAGGTGGGTGATTTGTGCCCCAACCACTCAGGCTGTTTCTAAAGCCAACACTGCCTTTCATTGCTTCCTCATGGTGTGAATGAGGCACTGCAATATTAGGTAATTATATAATTAGTGGCTTTCGGTCCTTCCATCAGAGTCAAAAATGCAAATATTTCATGCATGGAAGTGATTAATATCCAGTAACTTTTGTTAATGTTAGAGAGCCTGGGGTAGAATCACGAAGTTGCCTCCTCCTTAGTCAAACAGACAAATCACGGAGAGAGGGTGTTATCCATGGACTTTCATACTCACCAGAATTCCCTCCCTAGAAGTCAGTACTCCTCTGGTTTGAGCTGAGTCCTTACAAAATATGCATGAACTACATTAGCTCTCTTTAATTATATATCTCTCATTCAAGTAGCTTGTAACTCCTCCACATCAAACTGCCTTAAACTATATCATACTCAGGCTGAATATTGGTCAGCATGATTGATTATGCTTTATGCAAACTGAAAACTCTAACTACATGCTACAAGCAACAATAAAGGAACATTGCAGGCAGCAGCTGCCTCTGCCCAAAGCAAACACTTCACCCTTGCTGTGACAGCATCTGATGGAAAGCTCTTGCCATTTTTTTTTTCCTTAGTATGTATAGCCAACATAATCAAGGTTTTTTCCCCTCTTTGTCCTGTTTACTTGTATCTCTAATATAAAAGACACTGGCATAAATAAGAAACACATGCTAAAATTAAAACACTTATGGCAAAGCATCATTCAAAGGATGCGGTAGCAAACAGAGTAAGTAATACAGAGTTATATTACTGGTGTATCCTTTTTTTCTCCTTCATGTTTCTACAAGCTGGCTCTTAGCAATGGGCCATTAATATGCTTTGAATATAGTCAGAAATTAACTTGAACTTGAATATTCAGCTCTCCAGCATCTACATAGAGGAGCTGGCAATCTTTGGTGAAAGCGATGCTGTGTCTCTTCCTCCCTTTGAGCTATCTGACACTCTCGGACAAACTAAGCTGTCATGTAAGTCACTGCTAGATGACCTGTGCCATACAATAACCTCGTGGTTAATACTGCATTTTATATCTGAACTACCAACCAAGTATTTGCAAATAGACGTTCCCTTCTTTAAAAATTGTATAGTCAGAAAGTCTTCTTTACAGCTGAGGGGATGGAGGAATGAGTCAGATATTAGCTCCATCTTCCTGCTGTTTTGTACTGCACACCTCTGCTTTGGTTGTGCATGCTGATGTGTATGTGTGCTGCAAATTTCAAAACTGCAAAAATAGAAGTGAATACTTTTTATCATTTGCTTTACTTACAATGTTAGTGACTTTTCTTCCCAGGTCTTTCATTTTCCTCTTTAAAAGACACTCAAACATATATCAATAGATTTCTTTGTGACTCTAACTAACCAAGTTATACATTTTTTTCAGCAGTAGTAGGTGTTGAAGAATTTGAATTGAAATTTGAAGGTTCCTGGCTCCCAAGCCAGCAGGAGATGAGGTTTAATTGCTTGGAAATACGTTTTCACAGCTGATACTAGGAAACAGAAAAAGTCTGTATGTCAAGAGCCTCTAAACTAATCATTTAGCCATAACATGCACCACCCCATACCTGGGGACAATGTAACTGTTAACAGCTTGAAGCTGTTGAAAAAATACACCAGTGAGAAGGTTACCTCTATTTTTCTAATGCTATTCTCCACTCTGAATAAACTAATAGTAGAGAAATGTCTTATTTTCAGTTCTGTCAGTTCAAATGAAAACAATTGTGTGTTCACCTAGCTTTAGCACTGGAATTTATTAGAGCTGAGACTGTTCATTAGGGTGACCATTTTGAAGTTGCTCAGTTGTTATATACTGCCTGTATAAACTCAGGGGCTGCCTGTTAAATCTGGTTACACTCTGGAGACAGAGATTTGGTTTCCAGCACTACAGCTCAGGTCAAGAATTGCAATAACAATTAGCCATTAGTCACTAGATCTCAATTTACAATAATAGAAGGTCATTTCTTCTGAGTATTTTCTCTGTGGAAAGAACAACGTAGGAAACTGCCAAGCTTTTGAAAAATGGGATATGGAAAAGCTGGGTATGGCTTCTGAGAAGATAACAAGGATAAAGCTTTATATTTCTTTTTGAGCTTACTCTTTCACCATGGGGCAGGATCTGCATATATTGACAGTGTCTAGTATAATAACAGTTAGTCTTTTTTTCAAATCTCAGTGAAATGGAAAATCTATCTAATCTCACCCACAATCAAACAGATTGGTGCTGACTCGATACAGGCATGTGAGAGAGACACTGAGAAACTTCCCCTGTGCAGTGCCCTACTTCTTGCTGCTGTAATTATTCCTTTCCTATCACTTATATGAAGGACAGAGCAGAGGCACGGGTCTGCTTTTTTTCAGTGTACTTCTCTACCTCACCTTTGGCACCCACCAGCGAAAGAGCCAGCAGCTCCCCTCCCTCATTAGTGCTGCAGAGGGGCACCAAAGCTCCTTTGTGAGTGCAGGAGCTGCAGCAAGCAGGGGAGCCCGGCCTCCATGTCGCTGCCAATTTGGGCACTGAGGAAGACAAAGGAATAAATGACACTCATGTAAAGTTGTGCTCTCCTGCCACACAGGAAACCTCGTAACAACTCCCTGACACAAAAAGGGTGTTAGTACTCCACAGTCCCAGCTGGGCTTGAGCTTTGCTGCTCTGTGAAAGGAGCAGCCAACTGTGAGGTGCTTGAGTAGCACAGCAAGACTTTACTTCCTCCTCTCCAGAAGAAATATTTTATTTTAAATCCATAAGTTCCTATAAAACACGTAAGTGTGAGATATGACTGAGCTATTGGTTAATTTTCTAATTCAAGTTGTTCAAAGAACTAGGAAGATATAGATGAACATTCAACTCACCTCCAGTCACCACTTGAGAGTATCAACTTGGCAATGTTCCCTTAAAATAAAATAAAATTGAAAAAAAATTTTAATTGTTTTTGCATTTCATAAGGAATCAGCTACTTGCCTGTGAATTGATGAAAGGTATAGGAAGAAAAAGGGTGGTGAAACTCAGTTTAGTTAAGAAAGATAACTAATGGTAAGGAAAGTGGAAAGATATGACCAGTGAAAGAGCAGATAGCATTTCAGATCAGTCCTTATTTTTAATGGGCTGTAGCAGCTGATAAAGAGATTATAAGGGAAGCTTCAAAAGTTAGAGGATGTATGTTGTGAATTGGTCTTACCTAAAAACAGTATTTGTAACTAATATAAACAAAGAAGGTATCTCATGGCCATTGGTAGCTTGGTTAACAATCAGTTGACAGATAGTTAACTATAGAAAGGTCAAAGGTCAGGGCTTTTAATCTATAGGTTGATGATTCCTTGGGGACTGTGTGGTGTGAAAAAGCATTTAGTATGCTTGATGCTATTACAGGCATGATCAGCCTGTCAAAACCCATTAGCACTCACTTTTCCTTCAAATAAGCTTTAAGCTAGCTTTTGGTATGATTTTTTTCAAAGCAGATTTCTTATCATTCTTAGTAATCCATTATAAACATGAAACATTTCATGCCTTATATGATAAAAAGTGATTTTTCAGGAATCGGTAAAATGCATGCTATATTCTTCAATTAGGTCTGTTTAGCACATGGAATGTATTTCTGATATACTTCAAGTTAAACTGAAGACATTATGGAGAAAAAATAGTCTTATAGAAAGCGCACCTTAATGTATGGGGCACAATATTATCTTGTGTAAGTTTCCTGTTTGTAGCATGACAAAGACCAAAACAAATCTGAAGACTCTATTTTAGAAAAAAAAATCAGAAATATTTTTAGTCCTACTTTATTGCTTTTAGACCCAAAGTGTTTTAACGTGACATTTTCTCTGAATATTTTACAAGATGTTCTTTGACTCTCTAGATAGCTGTAAGGGAGAGAAACTTCATTTGTTTTTAACATTTGTTCATTGCAGTTTCAAAAACACTTCTTATAATGACCTTGAAAGCAAAGAAACTTGTAGAGTTTTTTTACTATATGACATTCATTAGTAAGTAATGCATAAAGAATGCTAATGCCATGTAGCTAAAATATATGAAGAACTGTATTTTTTCATTATGTTAAAAAACAAGATGTGTAACAAATGACAAGAAGGTGCAGCATACATAGCTAGAATATTCTGAAAGATTGTGTTAGAGTTAAGGTCAGTTAGGAAAATGTAATATAAGTAAAATGAAAACAACTTTCTCAGCAGATAATAACATATTTATAGCAGTTACATAATGCTGAGTTTAAGTATGATTTAAATCTCCTAAGTAAAAAGCTATTACATATGACTTTGAATCTGATTTCTGTTAGCTTCAGAACATGCATCCTACCATACATTTCCATCCCATATGTCATCTTTTAAAAATAGGTTTGGAAAATAGAACGAAATCTTTTGATGTTCACTGCTGCAGCTTTGGCTGTTTATAAAAAAAATCAAATCAATGCCTCCCAATATGTAATAAATCTTGACTTTACCTCCCCATAGATTACATCTGTATCTTCAGAAAGGCTCAGTCAGTCTGGTTCATTTGATGGGCAGATGCATGTCATCCAATACTTGATGAGAAACTTGTGAGCATACTTTGGCCATGTCTACATTGAGCTGTCAGATGGATTTCTCTTGGGTATCTTTTCTTTTGCTGTGCATCAGAGCAAAATAATATTTTATTGTTGGTCATAATTAATAATTCATTGAAATGCTCCAAATGAACACACAAAAAAAAAGAATGTGGATATAAATCTTATTAGGTCCCTGGATAAAGTCACAGTATGCTTTTGCATTTTGAATTTCCAGGCATATATTATATCATCCAATATTGGAACAAGCTGAGAAATGTAATATAAAAATTTGATAAATTGCTTTCTGCCTGTAAATGAGAAAACAGACTTGTAAAATGTGAAATGAACCATTCTGGCAAAGTAGAATTTGAGCTTAGAGTGTAAACACTTGAGTTAATGGCTAGGGTATCTCTGAGTCTCAGAAGCTGTGGTACACAGGGAGGGTGAAAGTGAGGTTATGAAAGCTCTTCAATATTTTACTTTGAACATCCTTACAGGCCTTAATTAGACAGATTACCTGTTATGCATGGTGCAGTGTGCTGAACAGTTATAAACTGGCTTGTCCTCAAGGCAAATGGAAGGCAAAGTCAAAAAGAATTACACTCTACACAAATAAGAATGAATGCGCTATTAGTGGTTATGGTAAAAAAATGAAACCTTCACAGCCCATACAGTACTTAATTTTTAACTTTGTCTAGTACAAAAGAGTTTGTTAAATATTTACCGACCGTTTGAATTTATGTACCTAACCTGTCCACCTCTTCAGTGCCTCAATTTGTGTGAAACCATAATAGACATTTAATGCTGTAATTACTTGACATTTTCTGATTTATGTTGCTTTATATCTAAGAAAATGTGACAATATAATTGAAAATTTTCTAACATTAAAATTAATACATTATTTCTTTATTTATAAGTGAATTTTTGAAAATCTCAGTTCAATTCCATATCTATAGTGGAAAGCATAGAGGAACAGTATGTTTACTAATGTTCCAGGATACAAGTGCTAACTTGCTGTATATATGCTAATTTCCTGAATCTATTTGATCCTTTATTCAGCCAGCCACCTATGGGGAAGGTTACCATGTCAAGCAATCCTGAATGGTATTTTGTGTGAATTGGGAACAGAGCTTTTTAAAGGCCAGAGGTTTAGGAACATAAACCAGATGTGCTCATTTGAAATAGTCTACTTATTAAAAAAAGGTCAAACATTTAGATCTTTTTTAAATCTTACTGTCAGACACACTCCATAGAACTAAGAATTTTACTGTTCTGAACAATATGAATTTCACCAATTTAGATGAAATATGTCTTCTGATCTTTGCCATAAATGCATCACTTCCCTATTTATAGTCTAATATTGCATCTAAGAACTTTACTAATTCAATCGGATTAATATTTTTCAAGGTAATGATTGTTAAAATCCCTTTTCATGTTTTTGTTTTTTTTAGTTCAGGATTACTACAAGCAATTAATTCATATATTGGTTTACAAAACTATTGCCAGGCAATAATTTGGACATCATAAAACTAGATAAAGATGTTTAGTGTGAAGATGTTCATTGTTTTGATGGGGGGGTTTCTCACCAGGTATACATGTCTAAAGATTGATCTCTTGTCCATAGGAGTCAAATGAAATATCATTTAATTATTAATGCAATTTAATTCCATTGGTTTACATACTAAACTCTTTTACTGAACTTCCTATGTTGGCTGGCAGGATCTTATTTATTGCTATGCTCAAATCTGTGAATAGGAATTATTAAGACCCTTTCAAGAAGAAAAATATCAAAGTATGAATCAATCAACTTGCAAGACATGTGAAGGGAAGGAGTCAAAACTTTTTCCAACTTCCACCCAAGATACTGAATATTAAACTGAGCTCTATCTGTTCTGCTTGAACAGCCAGTCAGCTGGATGCTCAGAAGTAGCTCAGATCAGCTGAGGCTGAAAGCATCCCCTCTCCTCCTATTCTCAGCCCCACCTTTCTTGCCAGAGCCCCTTGAAGGAAGAAAGTAGAAAAAAGAATAGATACTTGATATAGCAATCAAAAGTTACAGCAGAACAGAGAAAATGAAACACCTTGATTTGATAACATACAGCAAAGGATATGTAACTGATTGATTGCCACTAAATGTCTGTAGTTCTGCTTTCTCTAGTACGGATTATACAGCTATGGACAATTTTCTTATTTCAGCTACTCCATATTCCTGAAGGTGGTAGGAGCCCTGGAATTGTAATGAACAAAAAGCAAATTCAGTGGTTGGAGATGATGCATTGCCTTTTGCTTGAGCTACATTACTCTCT
This sequence comes from Tetrax tetrax, assembly GCA_009806455.1. Classification (NCBI taxonomy): domain Eukaryota; kingdom Metazoa; phylum Chordata; class Aves; order Otidiformes; family Otididae; genus Tetrax; species Tetrax tetrax. The sequence goes on from WHYT01000098.1 coordinate 130,938, forward strand.
GTCCCTCACCAATACTGAGTACCTACACACAGTAAGAACAACCC
>WHYT01000099.1:0-22480 GCA_009806455.1 Tetrax tetrax
TGCAGAGCCCAGGGCATTGGCTGCATTCATCTGCACCATGAGAGCGGCTGGGCTCTGCCCACAGGGCTGGTGGGCCTCTGCCCGTGGGATGCTCAGGCCTGACACGAGCCTTCCCTGCTCCGTAGGGCCGTGCCCGGGCTGTCAGGAGCATGGAAGGTCCCATGGACCATCCCGGGCTGCCCCTGCCTTCCGGCGTGTGCTAGCAGATGGAGCCATGTCAGCCAGTGGGATGCTCAGCAAGTGCAGTGATGCTCAGCAAGAAATCCTCTGTGGCACAGCCAGAGCTCCTGCCAACCCCTGCCTGGCCAGGGTGATTGCCAATGGCCTTTGCCTGTGCCTCAGATTCCCTTTCTGACAACGGGAGCAGAGCCCTGGCTGACCTGGGTCAGCCTTGGGCCCTCCTCATCCTTTGGGGGCCATGGTGGGCTGGTGCCCAATGCCCCACAGCTAAGCCCCCCCTCCAGCAGTGCTTAGCATCCCCAATGTCCCGGTCAAGGAGATTTTGTGATGGAGAAAATCCTGGTGTAGACACTGTGGTGCATTGTGTGTGTGTGTGTGTGTGCTCACATGAGCACAGCTCTATGATTCTATATCTATATTCGGGGTGATGCTGGGGTTACAGGAACAGTCACACAGCCAGGCTGGAGCAGCCTGCGCGGCGCGGCTGTGGCCTCGCCATTCACTTTGTGAGTCGTGACAACTGATTCTCTGGGCACACTTGCAGCAAGGAGAGCCGTAAATAGCACAGCCCCTTTTGGTGGGGACGCGCCAGAGACGGTCTCCAGAGCCCAGCAGTGGAAAATCTGACAGTGCTTTCCACACTTGACTGGGTTCCAGCAAAGCACCTCTGTGGCACCGATAGTGCCTGCACCTGACCACCACGCCACGGTTGGGGGCAGACAGGAGGCCTTCAGCTTTGCTAGTTGGTCCTGCAGTGACACAGTTCCTCGTGTGCCATGAATGACCAGCCTGGGACATGGGGGGAGGCGTGTGTCACAGCTGGGTCCTGCTTGTCCCCCAGTGCCAGCCCAGGAGCCATTATCAGCTCCCTGGGCCCACCAGTATGATGGTGGCCCTGCACCAACCCTGGGCTGCGTGTTTCAGCCACATGCATGATGCTCTGGGGGTGCTGAGCACCCGGTGTGGGGACATGGCAGCTTGGCCCCCAGGGAAGGGACCCCACACGCTAACCCCCCAGTTCTGCCAGGAGTGGCTGGAGCAGAGCCTGCCACGCACGCCCCAGCAGACAAGCAGCCTGCTGTGGGTGAGACTCAAGTCGAGAGGTATGGCTCAGCACAAACCCATCACTTGAGAATAAAACTCTCCCACCCAGCAGCGCTGAACACATCGGAAACTTCAGCCACTGCTCACCTGCGGCCGCCCCTGCCGGCTGCAGAAGCAGAACGTGGGGGTGCCACATGGGCGTTCACAGGAATTTGGAAATCTCAACTGTGGAGCCAGTGGTTTTGCAAAGCCACGGTGTCAGCCGTGAGGAAGCAGCAGAGGAAACAGTGCAGGCAGCACCTGAACCAGCTGCAGGGCAGGGTCCAAGGCTGCTGGGCAGCGAGAGCTGACCAACCACTCCTACCCAAGAGCTGCTGCTGGGGCAGGCAGGACACCAGTGGGGTTTTCACAGTGCTGGGCAGCTCAGGGTGACCAGCTGAGGCACACCATTTGAGCCGACCATCTCTGCAAAGCCTAAGGTTTCTACAGCTCCTTTCCATGGCTCCAGCCCATGGGTGACCATCTACACATGAGCCCTACCCACAGAGCAGAGCTTGTGTCCAGCTCTGCAATAATAATTTCCATAACAATGCCAAAATTGGCTAAATCAGCACTGTAAATAACCTCAGAAATAACGAGCATGGTTAGACAATGGGGATGACCCATTTAGACCGGTCTTGGCAGCAGAGGGCGGGAGCTGATGGTCTCCTGCTCCTGAGAAAGTCAGGGCTTCAAGTACTCACCATGAACAAAGATGACCCACACAGCTCTGCAGAGCTGGCCCAAGGGAATATTGAGGGAACAGGCAGATGAGGACTATTTTTTATTGAAGAAAGCTTGAGTAAAAACACTTTTTTATTACATAAATATTAAAAAAGACAAACTCAGGACAAGAGGAAAAAACACAGAAAATACTTACACAGACAGACAAGAAATATCCTCAGTGCATAGAAATGGCTCAGTGAAAAGAACACCACAACTGGACAAATGCTGCAGCCAAGTACTTTGAAGGGGAAGATGACACTTCCCTACTTCTGCTGAGGAACCCCAAGCACTGGACCCTGGTGGCATGGAGGTGGCAGCCTGCCCTTACCTCGCAGGTGGCTGTGCTCAGGCATGTGGAAGCTATTTGGGGAAGTTCTTTGTCCCCAGGAACAAACAGGCAGGAGAAGTGTCACGCTGCCTGCCAAGCAGCCGCTCTGCACAATGGCCTTTTCTCGCACTGAGTGTGGCAGCAGAGCCGCTCAGCACAGGGGAATGCGCTGCTTTCCAATGCATACATTGGAATAACCTTGGCTTTCCTGCAAGTTCCCACAGATCAAAGACCATTGGATGGTGAATGTCTGTCCTGCTGCTGTCCTTCTCTCTTGAGAGCCCGTCTCACTCAGCTGGCACCGCAGAGACACTGTTTAGCTCTGTAACGGCACAAGGCATTGGCAGTCACAAGCATCTCCTACCTGAAGATGACCTCTGGGCCGAACTAGCTGAACACGGGGTTTCTTGGCAGCCAGACAGAAGATAAAACTGCCAACACTGAGCACAGTGTGGAGACACGTCTGCACAAACCTCCATTACTAAATCTGAATTTAAAAGACCAGACTAAAACTCAACACGGCAGAGGTTGAGCAACGGGGGTCTGCACAGATACAGATTGCAAAAGCTGAAGAAAAACACAAGCATGGACTTCTAAATGCCTACACCTCACATGTTATGTCTCTATGGTCGTGGAGTTAAAAGCTCATATATTTTATTATTTTTTAAGATATTTAAAGAGGGAGGTGTGAGAGGGTATTTTAACATATTTGCTATGTTCTAAAGTCTACTTTAGCATTAAAATGACCACAAAGTGTCAAAATATTCCAGCTAGCTAATGGGTAACAAGGAAGTCCCATCAGCACTAGCTGAGCACGTGGCTCCAATGTTCATAAGGAGGGGTGCTCCTCTTTTAAACAAATCTAAGTTACTTAAAAGCAAGAAAAATACAGCTGTATTCACTTGTAACAAACATTTTTGACTGACTTAAATTCAATTAAAATATTTCCTACTCTGAAGTTTTGTTCTTTGGTGAGAGCTTGTCAAGAGCTCTGCTGAAGGCTGATTCGTATATTGATTCGGATCAGCAGTTTAAAATCTTCATAAAAATTCAAAACATATCATCCTCATCGGACTCCTCCAAGTACCGGACAGGTTTTTTGAGACGTCCAGGCCTGGTATGGGGCACGGCTGCAATGGGGCTGTCTGCATGAGCAGTTGAATCAACAGTAAAGCTATCGTCGTCTTCCAGCTTGGATTTCTGGAGGGAAAGAAGTGAATCACAAATTTGAGCATAAGCAGGGAACACTCAATTAGCACAAAATGCACTGCTGTGTCACGACTAAGGTGGTTGTTCGGACTGATGAGACCAAACCAACAATCTGGGATATACTTACTGTGTGCCCGAGCCCTCTTCTCCCCCACACCCAGCAATAAAGACAGGTGTCGCAGAAGAGGTGCTACCTTTATCCCACTTTTTCTGCCAGAGTAACCGACACCACTCTCTATGGTACCCCCTTAGCTCCAACGAGTGGAGTACAAACCTTTGCTGCAACCGATTTGGAAGGCTTCGAGCCAAAATCTGAATCTGAATCCGAATCCACAGAGCTTGGCTGCCTTTTGGTAACTTTCCGCCCCTTGGTCTGATTAGGCTTCTTGGCACCCGCTGCTCCAGCCGCAGAATCCAGGGATCCCTCCTTCACTGCTGTCTTGCTGGATTTGGGTGCAGCCTTTTTCTTGGCTAGAATATCCATGATGGATGGCTGGTTATCTGAAACAGAGCTCTGCGTTTAAACCCTTGTTTTGCTGCCTCTCTCCTCATTCGCAATTTGTGAATTACTTCCAACACAAATATGGCTCTGCTGTACTGCGAGGTCAGCGCACAGGTCGTCTCACTTTGAAGCATGGTTTTCTAGAAAGATTGTTCTTTGCCAAGATTATGAGAAATGAGGTTGTTTATCTGCTTAGTTCCACTACATTTAAAGGATCAAATTAAAATGTACCCAAAGCAATTTACAGACTACTTGAGATTGAATAGTTCTAAACTCTCAAGGCTGTGTAACCAATCTCACACCTTCAAAACTTGCACAGGGAAGGAACAACTTTACCATCTATACTAAACAGTTACTTCTGGAGTTCTTTCTTACCTATATTTTGACAATTTTTTAACAGCATCTTGAAGTACGTCTCCAAGTTAAATTGAAATGAGCAGGCCATTTCTGAATTATAACAGGCTTTCTCAATTTAGAAGTGGAAGAAACAGCTATTTTGCTGTGAAGTAACATACTACTTTACTGCTGGAATCAAAAGCAGCTAGTGATGGAATATGCAAAACAGCTTTCAAAGTTTGACAAAGACTCTGGGCAGCTAAGTTTAAAAAAACTGAATCAAATGCCATAGATTTATGTGGCTGAGCTAGCATTAAATTGATCAAGCTACCCCAAAGAAGCTTTTCTTCTTCCTGGGAAGCAAGCTACCAAGTAGCTTTCTTCTCCAAAAGACATGAAGTAGAACATTGACTGCAAGACACAAATTCCACTCGGATTATTTCTGCCAAGTATTACATAGGAAGCATTCACTTTTCCTGTTCCCAAACTAAAATTCACTCCCTTCAAGCATGTCTGAGATGAACTAGTAAGTTCATCTTGTAAGAAGTTTGGAAACAAACTTCTTTAAAAATGACAACAACTAGGCAATCTTTGCCACAAACCTCAGATCTTTTCTGAAATGAGAACTCAAGTTATTGAGGCCCTGGAATGCCTAGCAAAATCACTCTGACTTGTTTTCCCACAGGAATAATAATTATCTAAAAATGATCTTACTAAATGTCGCCTTACCCTTAGTGGCACTAGCCTTCTTAGCTGCAAGAGGATTTTTAGATACGGCCTTACTGCGAGGCACAGAGACAGAAGGAGCTGCAGGAGCTTGACTCACATTTTCATTAGCAATGTCTTGGACTTGAACTGAATAAAGAGAGCAGAAGAAGTTAAGTCTGAAATAGTAAAATTATCTACTCTGGCTATAAACTTTAGAGCAGAAGGAAACAATTTTGATCCACTTTATAAAAAGAACAACTATTAAAACTAACTATTAAATCACAAATTCAAGTTAGAAACAGACAAAAAGTCTGGTGCACTGCAACCAGCTTGTACCCTAGCATTGAAGTTTCTTTGCAAGATCTTGTGACTAACGTCTGCCTTTTAGTATTAAGCACTGATCAGAACACCCACTGCACTCTTGTGGGGTTTTAGGAAAATTAACAAGGTTTAGAAGGTCCTGTACTCACCAGGGATAGCGCTTTGTGTTGGCTTTTGCTTGGGAGCTTTAGTTGCTTTTTCAATGGTTTCCCTAGAATACAAAACCCGAAGTGTTTTCTCAACTTATGATGAACTAAATAGGTGCATTGAAGAAAAAGAACATTAACAGTAGAAGCACAACTAATTTCCAGAGACTTTGTGGAGAAATACTCACTTTGGAGCAGCTCTGGGCTTGGGAGCAGGTTTTAATTTTGAGTTTGTATCCGATTCAGTGTTGCCTTCACTGTTGCACTGAAATTCAGACTCCTCATCTGAGCTGGAGAGATTTCCATCTGAGTCTGAACTGATTATGGTCTTGACTTTGGCTGATGAAATGTCAACAGATGTATTATTATTTTACACATTTGGCAATATGTAGCTCAGTTTCTTTTTCAACATTTTAACTTCAGTTATTAAAAAATAAAGATCTGAATAAAAACAAGCAGACATTGAGATTGCCAGTGAAAAGACTCCAAATTACAAGTGTATTCTGGGCTCACTTACTAACAACACATTTGATTTGCCAAGACAGTTGTGTAATTAAAACCAATAACCTCATTTCTCTAGTTCCCCACTTCTGCTTTTCCTTGAAAAGTATTGTGAAAATCTGCTCAAATGGTAGAAACACTTAGTTGTTACATACAGTAAAATAAATAAGCCTCTTAAAAATGATTCCTGACCAAGATCTCAGACTCTGGGAGCTCTCTAAATAGTCTGTTCAATTTTTTCCTCCAGACTGCCCTTCTTCTGCGTTTGTGTCGTCACTCACCTGCTGCTTGGCGAACCACTCTCTCTCTTTGAGGAGGCGCTTCAAAATCAGACTCTGAGTCAGACCCTGAGTCAGACCAAGGGTTTCGCTTCTTCATTTTTTTTAATGGCTTAAATGGTAGAGTGGCCTGTTTCTTAGCACCTGAAAAATATTGTGAGGCAGGATGAAACAGCAAACTTCCATGTGTACTTCAAGCTCAGCAGTTCAAGCTCAACTTAGAAATACATCACTGAATTCAGAGGATTCTGGCTTAAACATCAAAGAGAAATAATAATCCATCCCGCTTGACTGTTTTCCAGGATCAGTTTCTCTCTCACCTAGTTTTTCCAAAAATGCTGATCCTAGATTTTACTCATCACCTCCAGGAAGAGGTCAGATAACCAAATTTACAACCCTTCCCCCCACTTTCCATTGATGGAATAACACATAAAAGCATTTACCTCGTTCAGTGTTAAACTTCTGCACTAATCTCTGCTTAAGGCCTGACGGCTCTTTGTCTCCTGATGTGTTTTCTTCTTGATTCTCATCAAATTCATTTTTTTCACTCTGAAGATACAAGCAGATGTCAAATACCTGTCAGCTCACACAATTAGAAGAGGCATACAGAGTAATGTAGAAAGGAGCTCTTATTTCAGATGTATGAAAGTTAGTGATACCAGGAATCTGAGTTTCTGAAACAAACTGCGTGTAAAATTGATTACAGCCAAGTAAATCAGACATGATCTGTCCCCAGATCAGGTGACTTAAAAACGTAAAATCCAACATTAACAAAAACAGGAACTTTGTTCCCACTCCTGAGAGCGCTTTGGCACCGCCTTTGTGTGCTGATGCTATGGCTCTAGGGTGTGTTGAGGATGCAGATTTGAACGGGGTGGGTTAAAAACAACAGTGCAAGTTATTTGGAAAAACTGTTAGATGGAACCATCTGTAGGAAAGGAGCGAGATGTCTGGCTTACAGGTCAAAACAGGTGAGATATTTTAATTATCTATGTTGCAAATGGCTGAATGGCATAATTTCAAATAGCCCTATAAATGTTAAATCTTCTTTATCTCCTTGATATTGAGAACAATAATGGCATTAAGTAGCTGAAAGCATTACTGGAAATCCAAAGGCTGTTGTAAAGAAGTGAATTTACTAGTTGTATTTTGTGCTTGCTAGAGGATTTATAAAATCCCCAAGGCACCTAGAACAACCTTACTTGCATCTGCCCTTTTATTTCTGTGCTACCAACCCATCTCTGACATTGTGATATATGCTCTTGCCAAAAGATTTCCCTCTAAGCCATCTCCTGATACGTTAGCAAATCTGTTCTCCTTTAGATTGAGAAACATCCATTTCCAGCGTTTCCCATGTCCTCAGATTCTGTCACCCTCCCTGAATAGCTGCTTCATCAGGACAAGTTCAGCTAACAAGAGCTTGCATTTCTTTAGGACTGTATTGAAGAGGATGAGAAGGAAGATTAAGCATTCAGAATGTTCCTTTTTACCTTTATTTTCCTTTTAGTTCTCTTCTCTGCCTCTGCCTTCATCTCTGAAGTTATTTGAGGAACAACCCTTATGCCATGAGGTGATGGCATTACTTCTGACACTTGTGCCTTCTTCACCTTCATTTTCCCTCCTTTCACCTTTAAAGGTTTACCAACAAACCCTGCCATCTCATCCTGAATTTGCTTGGCTTCCACTGCCTGCAGAGGTGAGCATAAAATAATACAACCATGAGAATACAAAACAATGTACTGCTGAAAGAAACACAATCATACTTGCTGATAGATTTCCTACCATCAGTTTAAATGAAACTTCTCACTCTGCTACAGATTTGCACATTTTCAAGCAACGATTTAATCCAGAGCTATAGTTTGGTTACTTGGGGAGTAAGAAGAGACTTGGGCAGTGACCAGGTGTGATGGTGCACAGATACCTCCCCACAATTTGGACTCCGTTCAGAAAAGTCCAGCTCCTCCCTCACCTTTTCAGTGTCCAAAAAGCCCTTTGATTTACATCTCCTCAGACTGTATCCTAGTACTGGCTTTCTGTCAAGCACTCCTAAAACTCCTTTTCACTACTCAGACTGGTAATTGACCACCTTCCAATGGCCAACTTGGTGGTTTGACTCCCTGGCCCAGGGCAGTGCTACTCCTAGCCAAGCTAGGAAGGTGAAGAAAGCTTTCATTCTCTCAATGAGTGCAAGACATAGGAGTTCTCGTTTTTAGTTTCCTTGTTATGACAAAAAAAAGTCAATAAAGAGCTCATGGATAAGACTACAAGGGAGTCAGTCATCTGCACTGAACACTGACATACATCAAGTTCTTCAACAAAGACAGCAAGGTCTTCCTTCCACAGATCAGAGGGACTCTTGCACTTAAGGTTTTCCAGCTCCTTTTCCTAAAGGGAATCACAGTTGGTAATCATTAGTCATATATTTTAATCCACCATTAAAAAATGTTATATAATAATGCTTTTGTAAGAAAAGGAAGGAACATACTTTGTTATCTCTCTGCTTACAGAGCTCATCTTTTTTCTCTTTAGTCAGATACCAAAGGGGCATGTTCAGTAGATAGTTGAAGTCTGGTCCGGTAGCTGCAGCTGATTCTTTGTCACTCTCATCCTCCTCCTCTTCTTCCTGAATGTGGATTTAAAACAAACATTGTCAACAAATACATTGACATACAAGGGTAGGGGTATTGATTAGACTTGGACTGCACCACAGGTACTCCATGTCCTTATGGTGTCCTAGATTCTTCTGGAGATAAAGTTAGACTTCTTAAAGCCTCAGCTGCTATCGCATAGAGGAATCCATCTGCAAAAACAATTCTCCAAATCTCTTTTGCTCTACTGTGTTTGGCCTCTCTGCTTGCTAGTTCAGATTCTCTCCTCAGGCTACTTAAAACTGTCAACTTACTCATGGCTCTTCTACAACCGTATCCCACAGGCATAAGGAAATCCTTAAGGAAGAGCAGAAATTGCTGTGGCGGGAGGACTTGATCTGACAGACTCAAACCTGAATGACTAGGTCTTAGTGTCTTCTGAGCTACAGATTGAATTTTCGCTTGTCTTACGTTTCCTATCACAGACATACTAGACACGCAAGTTCTTGAATGCTACGAATTATGAAGCTTCAGAGATAGGGGCCAGTTTGGATCTATTTAGAGAGGATGACTGAAGCATTACCTTGTTTTGCGATTCCTTCCAAACCTTCACTGGATCAGATTCATACCCTCTCTGGATAAGAACTTGAATCAACTCTTTCTTGGGTTTGTTTTCTGTAAACAGATATTTCAAATTGTCAGTTAGCGACCACTACCAATCACTGTAGGGAAAGACAGATGAGCTTTACGTTTTGCATCCCATGGTTCTAGCAGCTCTGCATCCTATTGGACTCTAAAATAGCCTTTCCTCATCAGAGGCGCGACACGTGGAAGAGCCTGAAATAACATCTAAATAGTTCCTACTTAGCAGGTGATTTGTCAGATCAGCATTGCATTTTTCTTCTTCATTTTCATATATGCATTTCCCCTGCCCTAAGTAGCTTTTGAACTTAGAAAAAAAAGGTTTGATGGTATAAAAAAAAATTTTTACAATGCAAGTTGTAGAACACTGGAACAGGTTGCCCAGAGAGGTGGTGGATGCCCCATCCCTGGAAACGTTCAAGGCCAGGCTGGATGAGGCTCTGAGCAACCTGTCTAGTCAGGGATGCCCCTGCTGCTTGCAGGGGGTTTGGACTAGATGTCCTCTGAAGGTCCTTTTCAACTCTAACCATTCTATGATTCTATGAAAAAGATCTCTACAATAATAAGCGGGCAGGTGGAGGAAGAAAATACTGATAGCACTCAAAGGCTTTGATATAGCTTGTGATATCATTAGACATCTCGTGGGAAATTTACGCTATAAGTGTCCCAACCAATGGAAATGCTTCAGCTGGACTTTGTTCCGTTTTAAGATATCAGGAGCAATCAACCATGAGGCACAAATAAAAAGGAAACCAGCTTTGTCAGCCTTGGAACTGCTTATTAGCAAAAACTCCAAGAAAGTGCATTTCAAGGGAATTATTTCTCTTCCTGAGTCAAGTCAAACAGACACAGGCTGTTGGGATTATTGGGTTGCCTTCAGACACAAACCACAAAGCATCTTATGACACTTTGTCTAGCTGCATCCTCCATGAATGCAAGTGAAATACAGACTGCCTTTTAGACTGAGGTGGAAAAGTTGATTGAAAAAATTGAATGCTAGGAACAAAGATTTGTTTCTTTTTCTAACTCATGATTCTCAGATGCTGCTAAATTATATCTTCTAAGTTTGAAACCCCAGTTCACTGAGGACATAATTTGGAATATTTTTGTAGAGGTTCTCAAAGATAACACAGAAGACATACGGGTTCTTAAGAAGTATGCATCTGAACAGAAAACATTCCCCCTTTCTAGCCCCCACCAGTGCATAACTCTTTTTCCTACTGAGTCAGAAGCAGTTAGGAATTATTGCTAAAATATTTTTTTAAAATTCCACTCTCAAAATAGCAAACACACAGTAGGAAAGCTGGATGAGTATCCCGTTTTAATTAACATATGCATAATGCTCTATAGACTAAGGATACTCTGTAAAGTGTTTTCCTCTTGTATGTTACTGGAACAGAAAGATAAGCTCTGGTGTAGTTAAGAGCCAGTCCGGGGCTGAGGGGGTGCTGACAGTACTCAAGGGAGCACCTAGTTCTTCTCCCACTTTCATAAACCAAGTAACCAAGCACAATGCGTACCGATCACAATTTTGCCATCTATTTTCTCCAGGATGAAACGAGCCTGGTTGCTCAGTTTCGCAGACTCGGCACTTAGCATTCCAATAAGCCATTCTTTTCTCAAGCTGTAGTATCGGAGCCTGAGTTCAAAGAACTCTTTAAGAATATCCTGGGGAGAGTCATACTTCTTGAGAAAGCCGACATGGTCAAAAAGAACCTATATGAAAGAACACAGGCGTTATGATCATAAAATTGATTTCCAAACCAGCTGAAAATTACCTGAAACACAAGTGTGATAGTATGATTGAATTATTAGCCAACAAATTATAAAACCTTAGCATTGTTTTAGAAATTACTTCAGTTTGCAAGCACGGCAGAGACAATTTTAGAATTTGAGAGTTCTTGAAAACACATAGTAGGGTTGTTACTTGAACCTTAAGGCTATCTATAGGATAAACCTCTTGCATCAAGCTTCACATATTGTCAGAATTCATTCAATGGTGGTGGTGGTGTCACAACAAAGGTCTCTGTGAACTGTGTGATTTCAGATCACTTTGACTCCTTCAGGCAAAACCATACCACTCTGGGCCCATTCCCAAGCCAGTCTTTTGACCTTTTGAAAGTATATTTAGAAAGCTGTTTAAAAACCAGTAACAGGATAAAAATCAAAGTGCATAGGTTGCTGCAAAAGAGTATTTGTTACATGCAGCAACTGCAGCTGTCCATACAGCCTGTGAGTTAAACCAAGAACTTTCTTTGGCAAAATCTATTACATACCATGGAGTTGCATGTTAAATTTGTTTGAAGTTTGAAGACCTTATGCAGCCCCACTGCTTTAGCTTCAGCTAGTTTTTCTTCAGTCATCTTCACTATAAACTTCACTGTCGTGTCTGTGTGATATTCTTTATAATCTGTGATTAGTGGGGGTGTCTTCTCAGTCCCGTTTAACATTGGCTCCAGAACTTGCTCTTTATAAGTCTGAGAAAAAAAATCCAAGTCAGACCCATGTTTTCCATGGAGATGAAAAGCTCCAAAACCCACTAATCACATTTTGCCTTCCAGGGCAAACTATATATTGCTAGGGCAAATTCACCGTTTATTACCTGTGTCCATGTTCTGACAGGCAGCTCAGTGATCTCAATGGTTGTAGAATCAAGGATAGACACTTCACCACTTATCACATACTGATTAGGTCCCAGCTCATCTATTGTGCCTTTGAAATTCTTGTAACTAGGAAGCTAAACACAAAAGAACACTGGGTTCAGTTTTGTGTTGGTGCTTCCATTTTTAAGCACTTGGATGAAATGCTCTAATATGTGTTGAATAAACTAACAAGTGAGATATTATTTTTTAAATACATTATTTACCATTGGCAATGGCTCTTCTCCATCCATCAGACGACGGATGTTATTCACAACTTCCCTGATATCAAAGTTGGGGATCTTACAGGACCAGCCAGTACCAATCCCTTCTGCCCCATTTATCAGCACCATTGGAATGATAGGCATATACCATTCTGGCTCCACACGTTGATTGTCATCATAAAGAAACCTCAGGATATTGTCATCCATCGGTGGGAACAGCAACCGTGCTAGTGGGCTAGAACAGAAAAAAGAATTTCAGCCCAAATTCTTGTTACAGAACAGTGACCACCATGAAAAAAAAGAATCCCCAGAAAACAAACAAAACACATAAGTCAAGTTTATTCCTATCAGCCAACCTTAGCCATACAGCCCAGGTGTCTACATTTGGAATCTAGGCCTCTAGAGTAACACTTGAAACAGGGAAGCATCTTCAGCAATCTCAGAAACCTCTACAGGTCCCACTGACTATATGGGACCCTAAGCTCATGCTTTTAAGTATGTCTACTAGATGTTTAATGTCTGGGAAGGCTCCAGTTCTCTGTATACCTTGCTTTAGTACAACCATACATGTATTCAAGTAACAGATTTGATCAAGTTCAACCTGAACAACTACTAGGCCACAGAGACTACAGTGCTGTACTTTCAGATACTAGAACTTCACTCTCTCAACTCAAGTTCATTTTTTATTATCCTACCCAAATTTCTCCCTTTGTTTTTGCTCCCATTTCCATATTCTCTGCTATGCCTTTCTGTTCTCTGGGATGACAACCAAGTTTACATATCTGAATCTAGGAACCAAATCTCACTTCAATTGTTGCTACTCTGAGTACGCAAGTGGTCCAATGTTTTAAAGGGAAAAACTAAATTCCTTTTTCCATTTAAAAGGCTGCCAAATTGACTCCTGTAACATGCTAAGAATATTTAAGAAGGTAAGAAATCTTTCATGCTAACCTGAGCATTGTAAAGATGTATCGAGGGCTCGCAGAGTCTTTCCCACCATGCAGCCTTGTGCCAAACTGACCAATAGGCTGCAGCAAGTTGAGGTTGTTACTGCCCACAAAGTTCTGAGCTAAGTTAATAATAGTCATCATCAGCGATGCCTGCAATAAAGGAAGGTTCAAAGCTAAAAATGCAAAATTCTTCACTGAATGGACAAAGTTGAAGACAAAACTCACAGCAAGAACAGCATTGATACAGAGGATCAGTTTAACTAATAAAACACTAGAGGAAGCTCTTACTGAAAATGCATCCCAAGACCCTTCAGTCTGGATGACTAGATATATTCCAGTGACCCATGATATATTGCTATCTACCTGTTCTTGAAATCTCCAATGAAAGATTCTGTCAGTCTCACAGGGGAAACTTGTTTTAGTACTTAACCTCTCCTTACCAAGGTAGAAATGCTATTAACATCTGCCTGAATCTATTACAAATAAAGCAGGTTTTTCCTGTTCTCATTTTGAATGAAATATACTCCCATAAAGTCTAGGTAGGACAGGCAGACTGACCAATCTTAGATTAAATTAATATTGAAGTATTAGTAGCAGATATAAAGCTGCTTTGCTTTAGCTTTTATATTCAAACAACTCATTCTGCTTTAGAGGCATCTTAACTATCAAGTCAACAGAAGGGCTTTTTTGCATTTCATTTAAAAAGTGTTTCGCACAGCCAGGCCAGGTTCTTACTTCACCATGATGGTATGAGGACATCTCAGCTACAGAACCAGCCAGTTGAGCAACCTTCACTTCCCGCTTATCGTTTCGTTTGAAACACGTGAAAAGAACTTTTCTTTGACCTGGCTTCAAACCTGTATAAAAAAGACAGGACCTTGCGATTAGAATGCACAATGGGTTTCACTTCGCTTCTGCTCTCTAGAGTCTAAGAACTACTTATACACCTAAAGATTCTGCACCCAGAGAGTAAGGTACTTGCAATAATATACTACAAAAAGGACAAGACATTTAATCCAGAGACTAAAAAACTTGGACAGCAGAAAGTGGACTGAAAACCCTGAAAACTCAGCATGTTATCCTGACATACAAACACCCATTTATTAAGTTCTGGGGAACGGACTATGCGGAATCACTGTCTTGAAGTGACTTACCATCAACCAGTGATGGGATTGATCTTTCATTATCTGAGTTTGAGAACAGCACTAGCTCCTTGTTGATGAAGTCGTTGTATGTCAGGTAATTAGTATTTTTCCCATATAGGTATTCCTAAGAAAAACAAGTACAAGATTGCCTTAATTTTAACAAAGTCTCATCTGTTTTTTAGCTCATACTTGGCTAGTTTTCACTAAAATGGAAGCTTCTTGTAAGACTAGCTAAACACAGCACAAATGCTGACATTCTTAGCATGGCAAACTGAAACATCGCTTCCCATGATGCAGGCCCATTTTTTGAGAAGTAAAGTCTTCGTACAGTCCTGCTCAAGTTGTCAGTTCCCTATTGATAAAGTAATTTGAAAGAGTTAAAAATGAATTGACTGTTGGACAACTGACAATGAGACTGCCCTGATAAGATGAGAGAATAAGTTGTTCTGCAAAATGCTGAAACATTTTAACTGTCCTGTAATCTGGTGACTGACTCACTAACTCTGTGTGTGGCTCTAGTATGCCAGAATGAAGCTGAGAACAGCCCCAGGGAGAGAGAGGAAAAGAGTTTCCTTCATATGTATAAACCTTTTACCTCTGGCAGACCATGCAGCTTCCGTTGTCTTCTATCCTCCATGAAGTTAGTCAGCCACTCCTTTCGCTCTTCTACCTTCTTTTTGCTAAAGGCCTGTATATTACAAAATGAAAAGTAACTCAATTCTGGGACATTCTGTGGTGTGCTCTACAGGACCGCTTGAGAAAAAGAAAGCATACAGGAATCGTGTATCCAGGAGAATAACATGCTAAATAGCTTGACTTAATAACCTAAGAAATGCAATAGAAGGTTCTTGTAGCTAAATACATTAAGAGCATAATGGTAGTAAGAGACATGGTAGGTAGGTTTAAATGTATCGGTTTTTAACATAATAACATAAAACTAAAATAGATTTCCCTATTAATTAATATTTTTTTGGGAAACTTTTTTGGCATTGCCTAATAGCTCAGAATACTTAAGAGTCAATGTCTACTGAAGGTGCAGAAGCTCACAGAAGTGAGGACTGTTTTAATCCACTGGTGAACCATTTTGCAAGAAGAAAATCTGTGAGAGAAGGGGGAGGTGTGACTTGTAGAAAACTGAAGCAGAACATGCAGAAAAATGTTAGAGGAATATTTACTATTGTGTCTGAAAATGTCAATTGGTTCGATTGGTCGACTAATTTGTTCTGAGCTATATTTAAAAACTGTCATTAAAAGGGTACTCTTGGCCTGAGGTCCACGGACAGATTTGCTTCTACTGGTTAGACTAAAGCTGTAGCCTTGGTAACAAAGAGATTGTCTCAAGCCCAAAGGCCTCAAAGAGCATTTTAAGAGAAAATACACAGCACTCTAAGCAGTAGAATACGAAAGGTAGTAAGTCAGCAATTAAATCAAGTGTTAGTTACCAGGGTGATCGCAGCATCATCTTCAGGACCAGAATATTTGAAGCCAATTCGATGTTTAGCCATATCTGCAAAGTACTCTTTAGCCTCCTTCGATGTGCTGGTACCCAGACCTGCAGAGACAATACTAATTAATCCTAATAACTTCTTGCTTAAATTAAGTTGCAGTTCGAAGAAATATTTTGCTATGCCTAGTTTCTGTGATTCATCATATAAATGTACAGCACAAAGGTGACTTACTGAAAACTCAAGTTACTTTAAAATGAGATGTAAGGTATCACAAAAGTCGCAAGAATTACAGATAAATGAGCAGTTGCATATCGTACTTCTGGATTTTTGTCTGTAACTCCTGTAGAGGTCTGAAACGATTA
Source organism: Tetrax tetrax (assembly GCA_009806455.1). Lineage (NCBI taxonomy): Eukaryota > Metazoa > Chordata > Aves > Otidiformes > Otididae > Tetrax > Tetrax tetrax. The sequence continues at coordinate 16,317 of WHYT01000099.1, forward strand.
ACTGCAAAGTGGAAATGATTCCTCATCATCCAGCCACTGTTCTGCAGTTGGCAACTTTCTTATTGGTATTAAGCAATTCTGGAGTAAGTACTTAGCTTACAGTGCTAACAGTACACAAGGACCGTACTGTGGAAAATAGCACATAAAACTGAGCATAATTGCTTAAGAGGGTTACCTACAATATTGTGGTTCCATTTTGAGATTTTTTTTGTTGATATTTTATCCAGTTAGAGGTTATTGTTTCTTTACTATTGTATTTTATGGTGGGTTTTTCTTTTTAATCTATATTTTATTTGTAACCAGAATATTTAACTAGAAAAAAGATTTGGAGGTCAGCCAGTCCAAACCCTTTGTGTAAAAGCAAGGCTTACTGAATTTAATAATGAATGCTCTTATTTGGATGATTTAATTTCAACATATTAAGTTTTCTACAAACCTTTATAGTACTTGATTTTCCATGAATTGTAGTTCTGTGTACTGTTTTTCCATTCTTCAAATTCAGGAATGCTGTAGAATGCAATTTCTTCTTTGTTTTTAGAGGCCTACAATGAACAAATATTTTAACTGTGAAATGAGAGGCAGATATGAACCAATGGATCCTTACTCATTCTCCTTACCATTTACTCAGCTCTTACCTTTATGATGGGAGTAATAAATTCCTCCAAAAAGTTGTGTCTTAGAAGAGACGGCCAGTTGTGATGGATAAAGTTAATTAGCAAACCTTTGATATGTGATCCATCTTGATCCTGATTTAAAAAGAAAGAAACAAAAACCAAACTCACCATATTTAATCAGGAACATGATGGAAGTGGCAATCGTTACCACCTTAAGCAGTTCTATAATTCCAGCTAACTGACCCTATTAGCTTTCACTTCTAAAAAGGTGACTATGTGTTGTTTAACTACTGAAAATTAAAAGAAACAGAAAAGGCACATTCTTGGTGAAAAAAAAGGTATCAAGGACTGGTCAGGAACCTTGAATCAACAGACTGGAAAGACGGTATTTAGCTATTTGGTGATGCTATTCCCCCCATTACTTTATCTGTTTTGTGACATGACCCATTAAAATATAGAACGATGAAAAGAAACAAATACAGGTAATTAGGTACAACAATGGCAGTGGGAGAAAGGTAGTATTTTCTTCTTTCCTCTGTATTCAAGTGTTGTTTTTTTTCCTCTCCCAGTTCTCAATTTTAGTGACCCTAACCTGATCGGTCATAATCATAATCTTTCCATAGCGAAGACTCTTTAAAGATTCTTGATCTTCATAGTTCTTTTTATATTGTAAACCCACAATCTTGATGATGTTGTTGATTTCAGCATTTTCCATAATCTAGAAAAGATCACACAGAATAAAAACTTGTCTTTCAGACTTAGCTCAAAAAAAGCCTCAAAAAGTATCCGTAAGTATACCATTGGCTAAGCTTTATCTTGTCAGTGGTTTTTTTGCTGTTTAGAAACTTTTCCAACTAACCTGCTTATGAGAAGCTTCTCTGACATTGAGTATTTTCCCACGAAGGGGAAATACTCCATATTTGTCTCTACCAACCACTCCTAGACCAGAGACAGCCAGTGTTTTGGCTGAATCTCCCTCAGTCAGGATAAGTGTACAATCTAAAGAATTCTTGCTGCCTGAAAAAAAAAAATTAAAAAATTATCAAGTCAGTTTTTTAATTAAGAAGTGAAATCAAAGGTTGCATACTCACAAGTTGAATGAAAATAAATATCTTCTAACACATACAGGTTTTGTTGCACTATACATAGTAAATGGGGCTGTAAATGGGGATAAACTCTAACTACAGGTTTTCTTATTATCTTTCGGAAACAACTCTTGCATTTGCCTAACAAACAAGTTTTAACTGTTTTTGAATGAAGGATGTTTTTTGAATGAAGGATGTAGAACACTTACCAGCATCGTTGGCATCATCCAGTTTAGGAACACCCTTAATCTTAGTGTGTTTCACAGCTGAACATTTTTTATTCAGTTGGCTCTGAGCTTTAAATTTTACCCAGTTTAGGATACTTTCAACAATGCCACAGCCAATTGCCTGCAATACAAAATAACTTCAAACAGTTGTGGGAAAAATCTTAACAATGACAGAATTAAGTTATATACTTTTTCTCTAGTTGATGACACTACTTCAAAAGTATATATTTGCCACATTAAACATAAGATCCAGTTTTAAAGATATCTTGATTGTCTATGTATATCAATACTTACACCCTTAATAAATTTTTCACTCAGTTTACAGGTTGAGCCGAAGTTCTTTGCCTGCAGAGTCATGTTCTCCTTAGTCTGAGAGTCAAAGGTTGGGTTTTCAATTAAGGCATTCACAAAAATCCACATGTGATTCTTCACCTATAAATACAACAAGCATCACACATTGTACAGGCTCATCTCAGTAACAGCAGTGCATTCTGACATTTGCCTATCAGAATCATACAGTGAGGAAAAACTCATTTATCACTGTATGGTTTTGAATTTTCCTAGATGTCTTGAAAGAATTTAGGACAGCGAATTAAATTAATGAACAATGCTATATGATTGGGGATGTCAAGGAATCAGCAGCTCTCAGTCTAAATAGGTATTATGTAACACATTTTGACTTTTAGTCCATCTACACTGACTTACAGTGTTCTGATTAAAAAAGACATCAGCTAAACAAAGTGATGAGATTGTTACTTGGTTTAAACTGGACAACACGAGACTTCTGTAATTAGCAATTTTATATGTATTATCTGTAAAATGGAAATATGTACTATTAAATTAATGTGATAGTGCATTAAGCTGTAGTTACAATTTGCAATGATGCTAGAGTTGTGCTTCCCATTGGGGAAACTCTGATGTTGTACCTGAAAAGGCTTCACTCCAACTCCGTTTTTGTTCTTCTTTTTCACAACATCAATGAGTTTAGTCACAAGCTGGTCAGCTACATAATCAACATGCCTGCCACCCTAAGGGAAAATGAGACCAAAGACCTAGTGGTGATTCCATTGAAAAGGAAAAAAAAAAAAAAAAGTATGCACATATATTTAAAACTTTAAGTACAGTCTTTGCAACATTAAGGAACTAAGTATTTCTCACTAATGTACATGCTTCTGAAAACAGCTAAGAATATTAACCATGAAGAAAATGGCATTAGCTTGGCTAAATAAACTAAAGAAGAGTTACCTTTGTAGTGGCAATGCTGTTGACAAAGCTAACTTGCTGGAAGCCTTTTTCACTTAAAGTCAAACACACTTCCCACCGAGGATTTACTTCCTCATGGATAACTTTAAGTGCATTACCAGTTTCATCTACTTTGTCCTTTAGATAGAGGTCCACATAACTGCGGAATCCTTTCACCTGCATGCAGATAAAAGCAGACAACTCGTTTACAACAGTTCCTATAAATACTTAATTCATATCCTCCGAAAAGTGGGTAGCGAAATCATTCATGCAAATTTTCGCTTCACTGTGTGTAATGACGTAAATTGCTTCAACAAAATCTTACTGTTTAAATGGTGTGAGAAATACAGATACTACTGTTTATTTTGAGTGCTTACTTACAGGCAGCTTCTGTCCATTTAGGAAAACTTTGACATCCTTTGTGGATCCAGCAATATCATATGCTCTTCGGGACATTAGTGCTACAATGTCTTTATCAAGAATTGTCATTTTGAATTTTGACAGATCAGGTTGGAAAGTGACACACGTGTAATCTTCTCCATCAAAATATTTCAGTTTCATTTCACCAGCCTTTCCCATGTTGTCTGTCCAGGTCTGACAAAAGGAGGTTTTGTGAGTTGCACATCTAACGCACATACAAGCAACTAGCTTAGTTTTTAAAAGCAGTAAGCTGATTTACAAGTTTTAAATATTTTCAAATTAAAAAAACAACTGCTTAAAAACTAAATTCTGATTATGTCTGCTCATTTCATTATTCATTTAAATTATATTTTGTGGTACAGTAACTGTAAATCAAATTTATCCTAATCATGGTGCACTGAATGCAAGTTGTGCCTAGGTTATTGGAACAAAAACCTAGGGTCTAATTTGAAAATCTCAAGTATAACCTTACTGAAATAAGAAGTGTTCATACCTGCTTGAATAACTTTTTGTATTCGCGACATGCAGTTTCCACAGTAAATTTTTTGCTAAATATGTTGCACAGTTTGGCTCCGTAACCATTTCGCCCACCTGGAATTAGAAGGAAAACAGACTTGTGTTATTATTTTTGTTCAAAACCATCTAAAAAATTTTCAGAATAACAGGAGTTCAGGCACTTCAGTGTAATCAAAGAACAATTCTCAATAAGCAACAATACCCTACAAACTCAGTACGAGCCTACAATACCCAAATTTAATTGGGATTAGCGTTCATTAGCGTTCAAATGCTACATGTTTGCACTGTTAGTAGTACAAAACAGAGCATGGAGTCTTCTCTCTGATGGACTCAGACAGCCCTTTTCATGTCGCATCAACGACCCCCTTGCCCCCAACTTTAGTTCAGTTCACACATTTAAACCAACAAGGATGCTCAAAAATATTAGCGCGTATTTGAGAATCTTCCCTACCCGTGACTTTCTTTTCATTGTCATCGTAGTTGCTGGATGTTAGCAGCTGTCCAAAGATAAGAGCAGGCACATAGACCTTCTCTACTTTGTGTTCAACAACCGGAATACCTTTCCCGTTGTTCCATACACTGATTGTGTTATTCTCTCTAGGGGGGGAAAAAAAAAGTATGTTTTTAAGGCTGCAAATGACTGAGCTATGAAGTAAATGTTATACAAAAGCTCTGGGGAATGGCCACCATTTCATCAAGGGCAAATCTCTGTTCAGCAAGTGCAGAAACACCCAGCAGAGGGAGGAGAAGTCAACAAAAATTTCTCAGATCTGCAGATACTATCTATGAAATGGATCACCACACATAAAAATCCTCTATCTATGCTCTATGACAGAATTAAAAGGTTGAGAGGAAGAAAAGAGGAAAATGGCCACAATGGAAAACAACAATAAAACAGGAGTTGTTTCACCAGTCAGTGTTCTGTAAGAGACCAAGGGACTAAACAAAGAAAAACATTTTTACAACTGGTAAATTACATTTGCTCTAACTTGGATTGGTTGCATCACAGAGCTCTCCAATGCTACACCAGCTTAGCAGAGCAGCATCTGAGGGAGAAAATCTAATGCACTTGAGTTGGGAAGGCAATGAACAAAAATGAAATAAAACTTACACATCAATTGTAACTTTAATGCATGACATGCTTTTATCCCTCTGCTTGTTGTCTGCAGCATTGACTAGAATGGAAAGATTATTGTTATTATATTACATTCTCAATCAAGATCAAACTACTAACTAGAAAGTGTCTTCAGTAGAATGAATGCAAAAATTCAATACAATGTCACTAATAATCATCCTGGTATGCAAATATTTTGCAAGTTACAAAGACAAGTACTACGAGTTAACATAAAAGGGAGAATTTGAGGCTGAATGAAATCAGTTTTGCAATAGAGCGTGCCATCATTCCATGACTGGCTTACTATTAAATAGTGCTAACGGAAGGACATTAGTATCCAGCATTTCCAAGCACAATCAGTGATGTACTTTGTGAACACCATCCATCAAATTATACAGTAGACATTACTTGGCCAATAGTGTAAGTAGATACAAGTACACTTGAGAAGTCTGTACACTTAGTTCTAGTTTTTTAGACTTCCAGCACCCATTAATAACTCATCAATCATTGACTCAATGGACAGGTCACCTTACCTAGAATCTCATCAAAGATTTTGTATAAGCCAGGCACATAGGTCACATCTCTGCAGTTGAGGCCCACATCTTCATCATAAACCCACATTTGCTGAAAAGAAGGTGAGAAACACGTAAGTCCCTGGGTACTGTGCTGTTGATTTGTAAAGCAGGCGTTGTGTGCCTGAACAGATGTTAATGACTCCTCGCCTGCACCGAAGGAGTTCAGGCGGCCTTGCCCCGCAGCCCTCCCTCGCCCCCGCACCTGGGTGACCAGCTCCACGGAGCCGATGTAGGTGTCGGGCCGGAGCAGGATGTGCTCCAGCTGCGTCTTCTTCTGGTAGATGTGCTCCACAGAGAACTGCTTCTTGGGGCCATCGCCCTTGGGCAGCCGGGCGTTCTCGTTCGCGGGCTGCTCGGGGAGGGGGGCGAAG
>WHYT01000099.1:22986-33974 GCA_009806455.1 Tetrax tetrax
CCCGGGGAGGACGCGGATGGGGGAAAATCTCGGGGGAACGAGGGATCTGAGGAGACGGGGGGACCTGGGGAAAGAGGCCGCGGGGGGAGCGCGGGGGGAGCCCGGCGGGAGCTGAGGGAGACCCGGGGCGCCGAGGGGGGCGGTGGCAGGGATACCCGAAGCCCCGCGGGGAGAGGGAGCCGCGGTGTGTGGGGCGCGAGAGGGTGGCGGGGCGCCGCACGCACTCGGAGGGGCGCCGGGGACTCCTGGAGCTCCATGGCGGCGGCGGACGCTGCTAAGCAGAGGCGATGGCGGCCACAACAGCCCGGCGCGTTTCAAACCTCCGCTCAGCCCGCCGAAACCCTCCGCCAATCCCCGCCCGCGGGCCCCCAGCGCGGCGCCAATCGCAGCTGGGGGCAGGGACACTAGTCGCGCTCCTCCCCTCCCTCTCGCCAGTCACAGGGTGCTCCGCGCATTCAAACCAGCCACTCAGAAGGACAGCTGCGGGACGGACAACGATATCGACCAGTAGATGAGCGAGGGGGGTGGGCGCTGTGCCGCGGGGCCGTACGCTTGCCCCGCTGCCGGTGCCGGTGCGGAGTGCAGTGCTGGGAAGCGTAGGGCCGGCCGTGGGCCGCGCTGGGCGGGCCCTGGCGACGTGCTGAGGTCCACCAGACAGGTCCTGGGGGCCCACTGGGCTGGCCCTCGTGTCACACTGGGGTATACTGGGCAGGCCCTGGGGACCCACTGGGACGCACTGGGCAGGACACAGTGGGGATGCTGGGGCACAGCACTGCCCTTCAGCAGGAGCGTGCCCCTGTTTGCCCACCCCAGAGCCGCTCACCCGGGGGCTGCCGCTGGTGCAGGCAGAGGCCCAGCCCTCTCCGCTGCTGCCCAAACCTCTGCCGGGAGAGCCGTGGGGCCTGCTTCTGCTGCGTGCTGCCTCCATCCGCTGTGGCTGCTTCGGGAGGGGGAAACCTTGCAACCCACCAGAGATAAATCCTGCCGCCCGCGTTCTGGGAGGGGCTGGTCTGTTGACACAGTGCCCGGCGATGCTGACATTATTGGAAATGGAATCCTGTGGAATCCCCCCCCCGCCCCACCTGTCCTGATCCCAGTGGAACCAAAGCCCATGTGCTGTTCCAGACCCTCTCCCCATTCCTCAGGCTGGTCACAGCGTGCCTGCCCCTTGCTGCAGCAGACAATGTCCTGGGTAGGGCTGCCCGCTGTACCCAAGTGTTGCATGTCATCCAAAACAACTTCTTTGTGCCTTTATTTCTGTGACAGTGACAGCATTTGCTTCGCTGTAGGTGCAGGGAGGTGGCCAGGCACAGCCTGGCATCACCCTGCTGCCCCAACGGCACGGATATCTGCAGGTACAGAACAGCCTAGCCATGGCGGCCGGCGTCCTCTCAGTGCTCTTGCACGGCTCTGATGCTGCAGTTCTCCCCTCCGTGCTGCCCGGGGGGCTCCTGGGGCTGTTTCCCTGGCCCCGCAGGACAGGGGGGGCTGCCTGGGGTACATGGCTGGGGGTCACCAGTGCTGCAGTGTCACCACATGTGCCGGTATGGGAAGGCCACCTCCACGCAGAGCACCACCAGTGCCTCGGAGCAGTTGTGCCGCTGCCCGGCCAGCAGCCTGCCCTGAGCCAGGGGGGCAGCCAGACCCTCCCTGAGGCCGGAGCTGCGCCAGCCCTGGCAATCCTGTCTGCGGGCTTGGCCGCCTCGTGGTGTGGATCCATGCCAGGCCAGACGACGAGGCCTGCGGACGGGGATGGGGGTGAGAGGGGCTGGGAAACACCCTCTGGGGCACGTCTGGCTCTTTGTATCAGATCTTCCATCTGTGCAAGTGCCTGGCGTGGCAGGGGACTCACTGCAGCCCCCCCACCCCAGTTCTTGGTGTGGGTGCATTCATTCAGGGACGCTCTGATAGTGCCCGCCCCACGGCCGGACTCACCAAAGGGGATCTGTCAGGACGTTGCGCCCGTTGAAGGAGTAGATGGGGCCCCGTGGGGCGGCACCAGCCTGGCCCTCAAAAAGGGAGCTCCAGGTCTTGGCCAGCAGCTGGCCCTGCGGGTGCAAGCAGTGGCACTGAGCCAGGGTGATGCCCTTGTCCTGACCACATGTGGGCAATAACTTGCTCTCGGTTCCTCCTTGCTCCCCAAATCACAAGTGCAGAGCATGGCCAGGGTGCAGCAGCCCCAGCGCAGGACTGGGCAAGGATCCCCCCCACCAAGGCTTACCGGGGGCCGCAGGCCTGTGCTGCCAGCAGCCCCCACAGGGAATGGGAGTACCTGCCTTCAGGTTGACGATGGGGAGGGTCCTGTCTGTCCTCTTGACAATGGAGACCAAGTCCTGGGTGGGGGCCGACAGGAACGCCCGGAAAGTGCCGTACAGCTGAGCTTCTTGGGACTGCCGGTAGCACTGCAGGTCAGCACCCCGGATCCCGCTCATGTCGCCGGCAAGGGGCACGTTGAGGGCGGCCAGACGGAGCTGGGGAGGGGAGACAGGGTGGGAGGAGGCTCCAGCATGGCCAGGCATCGAGTTCTCTGCTCCCCACTTTCCGGAAGGGTGCGAGCCTCTGGTGGTGCCAGCCAGGCATGGAGGGCTTCCTAGGGCACCTCTCCAGCAGCTGGGCCACCGGTCGCCCCCTGTCAAGTCTGGGCATTGCTTACTGAGGGGATCCGTGGAGCGATGCTTGTTGGCAGGATCTGGGGCAGCCTTCGTCCCTCCTCCTTCTGCACCTGGAATAACGTGGCTCAGGTCAGCCCGGGGACACCCATTCCAGTGCCATGGATGCAGCATCCTTCCCGTCCCAACACGACCCCAGGCTCTGCATATGCCGGGCAGGTGCTGCCCTGCCAACAGCCCAGCTCCATGGTACGTCCCTCCTGGCACGGCCAGACCCAGCAGCAGCACTCACCAGTGAGCCCGTTGGGACTAGCGTGGGTGGCCCCGTGCCCGAACCTCTCGTCTGCACCTGCTTCACCTCCTGGATTGAAAGGAGAGGACAGGCAAAGGAGGGCTCTGTCCCCTTGCTGGGACATAAGTGGACCCAACGGGTGTCCACACCCCTCACCTGGTACCGTGGGGTGGAGGCGGAGGGGTCGTCACCAGCGAAGAGCGACTCCGAATCCTCCAGCTGCTCGATGCAAGGAGCAGAGGGATGGGTTAGAGGGGAACTGGCCTGTTCCCCAGGGCTCTCCTGCTCCAGGGCCAAATCCAGCCCAGTGCCGGCTGCCAAGGCTGCTGCCTGCCCCCCCTCCCTGCGAGGGACCCCGAGGGGCGTCCTTGCTGCACAGTACCAGGATGCGGCTCCAGCCAGTGGGGGTCCGGAGGAAGGCGTTGCTCCCTTCCCGCACGTACACCAGGCTCCCCTCGGGCACAGCACTGCCCAATTTCAGCATCAGCTCCTTGGATCGGAAGACCCATGTCTGGCGCTGGAGGGGATGGAGAGGTTCAGGGCCCAGCTGCAGCGTGGGGGGCAGCCGGACAGCCTGAGGGGCTCGCCTGCGGCCGCAGCCAGGGCACACCTGGGGATTGGCACGGGAGTCCAGTGGCTCCGTCCGAGGGATGTCAGCATCTGGAGAGCCTGGAGTGGGGCAGGGGTCATAAGGCGCCCCAACACAGAGGCGAGGTGCTCCCATGGGAGCTGGCCCCGTAAGGACACAGTGGTGGTGGGAGCCAGGCGGGAGAGCCGGCTGTGGTGCCAGGGACCCGTGCAGGGCGGCACCGGCCTGGCGCCCGGGAAGGGAGGCGAGACTTCGCACTTTCCAAGGAGGCTGGAGCCCCCAAAACACCTGAGAAACATCTTTACCTGCAGCCCAGCCTCCATCGGCGGCTGCCTGCGAAGACAAGCAAGGCCCGTTACTGCTGTCAGGCACAGGGATGCCCATCCTGGCCCACGCGCAGTGGACAGGGTCCCTCTCGGGGACAGCAAGGGGAGGCTTACCGGCTGCTTGCAGAGCGGCTGGGCACGGATGGGGTAAACCCTCTGGAAGCAAAGACAGGCCGGTTTGTGAGGAGCCCCTTGTGCTGTGCACGCTCACACGCATGCGTGCTCTGGCACAGGCATGTGCACAACCTGTGCTGGGCCTTACATTGAGGTAGAGGAGACCTGGTGCTCCCGGGGGGCCGGGGGGCCCAGGTGGGCCAGGGTTTCCGGGGGGCCCTCGAAGACCCTGTGGTAGAGCAGTCAGGGAGGCAGCTATAAGACACCCCATTGCTGTCCTCCCTCCCTCCCGCTCCACTCCCTCGCGGGGCTGAACCTCCCCAGGCCGGGGCAGTGTGCAGACCGGAGCCAGGCAGGGTCTCTTACATGGGGGATGATTGCTCCGTAAATCTCTGGCTCCTCTTTGCTGCCCTGCAGAGAAAGAGGGAAGATTAAGGCTGACCTCCATCCTTCCCCTCTCCATCCTTCACCCCTACGTCCTTCATCCCAGCCAGGGCCGCAAGCCTTGTGGGGATGCTTGTGGGGTGAGCATGGAGCACACAGGGTCCCTGGGCACCCTTCACCATGACGGGACCCCACGAGCCCTGGAGACTCACCGTCTGGTACCCGCTGATGGGCACCCAGGATCTGGATGGGCTGCCAGTGCCAGGGAAGGGGAGGTGGCCTGGCTTGCACCCGTGTTCCCCATAGCAGCACCCCTGGGTGAGCCACAGAGAGAAGCACGATTAGAGCCTGCACTGGGTGGTGGGGATGGGTGTGCACTGTGTGCATGCACGGCTGTGCACATGTGGGTGCGCTCCATGCGTGCACGGGTGTGCGCACGCGTGCATTTGCTTGTGGCCCAGGGGATGGTGTGACTCACCATCCCCCACCCTGTGCCCAAGCCCATTTGGGGACCCTGGCAGTGCCATGGGGGCGAGGCAGAAGCTGGTGCTGCCCTGGCATGGAGGGGTAGAGGGGAGCGGGGTGCGGGGTTTCACACTCAGGGTGTGGGGATGGCTACAAACCCGCTCTCCGGGGTCGCCCTTTTCTCCCTGGAAGGAAAGCAGAGAGGTCCCGTCAGAGCCCAGCTCTAGGGGTCCCTGGGCACTCCTGGCCCCCTGCCAGAGCGCTGTGCCTGCCCCAGCTCTTTGGTCCTGAAGCCAGCACTGGGGAGTAGCCATGGCTGACACCGTCCCCGTGCCCCTGCTGCCGACACCCACCACCTGTGGTGCCCACTCCCCCAGTTCACCTTGGGGCCTGGTGGCCCGGCCGATCCGCCGTGCGCTGCATGGCGGGAGTCGCACTGAAAGGAGAGGATGTGCCAAGGAGAGCGTGGGGGCTTTCCCTCGCCCCCTCACACCCACTGCCCCGGGACCCTTTACTCACCCTGTAGTCCCCTGGCGGCCCTGGTGGCCCCATGGGACCAGGCATGCCCGGGGAGCCCGTCTCTCCGGTCCGGCCAGGGGTCCCCGGCATGCCTGGCAGCCCGCGTTCGCCCTTCTCACCCTGCCGGCACAGTGCACGGGGTGGTGAGCATGGGGGCTCAGCACCCTATGTCCCCTGGGCCCTGCAGCTGCAGGGCTGGGGTGGTCCTGGAGCCCTCCAGCAGGCTCCGTGCTGGGGGCTGCTCCCCGCTGGGGCAGAGCGAGGGGCCAGCGCATCCACAGCTGCTCCATCCCCACCCCGCTGCTCTGCTCTGGCCCCAGGGCCACAGATGGGCTGGGCTGGGACCCCCTTACCTTTAGTCCAGGGAATCCCGGCTCCCCTCGGAGCCCTGGTTTGCCAGGGAATGACACAGGTCCTGTGGGACCGGGGGGTCCTTCGTGCCCGGGTACCCCGGGGGGACCTTGAGGGCCTGGGAGCCCTGGTGTCCCTGGGGGTCCATCTGGCCCAGCTGAGCCTGGAGATCCTGGAGGTCCTTCAGCCCCAGGGAAACCAGGTGGTCCTACAGCCCCTGGCGGGCCAGGGGGTCCTGGCTGCCCGTCCCGCCCGGGGACCCCCGAGGAGCCTTCATGGCCTGGATAGCCAGGGGGTCCGGGCAGGCCGGGCAGCCCGGGGGGACCTGGGGGTCCAGGGTTCCCTGCAGAGCTAGATGCTCCCAGCTGCATGTTGGGTTGGAGAGAGAGAGGAAAGAGAGAGCAGTCGGTGAATGGCTGTGTCCCCATCCCCTCGTCCCCCTTCCCCTGGGCTGCCCACACCCTTGGCCTGTGCCCCAGCCCTCTCCGTCCCTGTTGGTCCAGCCAAGGGTGGACTCGCAGCCAGTGCTGGCATCACCCACCAGCCCTGGCATTGCCCGCCTGTGCCCCCCGCCCCAGCGCTCACCTCGTTCTCTGATCTCTCGGGGAGGGCGACGGGCACGGGTGGGCTCCTGGCCCCCAAGGCGCCTGGTGGTCCTGGGGGCCCTGGTGGTCCCGGAGGACCTGGGGGGCCCCGGGGACCCTGGTGACCTGGCTGCCCTGGGTTGCCACTCTTCCCTCTCTCCCCAGAAAATCCAGGCTGGCCCCTCTCTCCGAGGGACCCGCGGTCACCTTTTTCTCCCTGTCAGGGAAAGACAGAGCCTGGCTGCCTGCTCCCAGTGCATTCCTCCACTGGTGCCCACCCTGGGGACACACTGCCATCCTGGCAGCAGACACCTGAGTTGTGCCCCCAGACCAGACCCCGAAGTGAGAACCCAAATCCCGAGCAGAAACTGTTTTGCGCGGCCAAAACAGATGAGGGATTTCTCCCAGCGGGACCCTGCACCTCTCCCTGGGGAGGAGCACCGCACCTTTGGGCCAGGAGGGCCAGGAGGGCCGGGGCGCTCGGGGCAGACGCAGCCAGAGCTGTTGTGCATCTGGAGAGGGAGAGAGCAGGGAGCTGAGCCGCAGGTGCCAGGGAGTAGAACGGGTGCCCTGTGCCCACCTCTCACCTGGAGAGCGGGGTCTGTCTCCAGGGCTGCGGGCACCGGCTGAGGCAGCCCCTTCACCATCGTCTGTGCGGGGGAGAGGAGGGGCTGAGCGTGAGACTCCCGAGCACTGTCCCCATCCCCCACACCACCATCCCCATCCCGTCCTGCCAGCCTGCATCCCCCAGAGTCCCTCGCCTGGGTGCCCATCCTGGGCTGCCCATCACAGCCCTCCTAGGGACCCGGACCCCTCCACCACCTTGATCTGCAGAAACTCCTCTTCCTCCGCACTCCCCTCGAAGTTCTCTGGGGCAGCTGTGGGTCGGTGCTGCTGGGACAGATGGGGAGAAGTTGATGTGGGGCTGGGGGGGATGCCAGGGGACACGGGGGACCCTCCCGCAGCCATTACTGCCCGCAGCCCCGGGTGGGGCGAGCCCCAGCGCTGCCGTGGGGCTGCGCTGGGCAGGTGGACGCCAGGAGCTGCTGGGGCTCTTTTCCGAGGGAGCAGAGGCAGCTGAGCCATAGCTTGGGGCCAGAGCGGGGTATGCTGCCCTGCCGAGGCTGGCACAGATAAGGGGAAGGACGTGGCGCGGGGCCCGGCAGTGGCTGGGGAGTTTCAGGAGGGTTGTGGGAGCAGGAGGGGGATGCTGCCTGGGGTAAAGCACCTGGCCTCGTGTGTGTGGTAGGGCATGGCCTGAGCCCTTCACTGCTCCCCGGGTGAGGGGCTCCCGGTGTCGAGGGGCCATCGCCAGCGGGGGTTTGCTCAGCAGCAACTTCTGTGTGGGCACCGTGCTGCCAGCATCTCCATCTGCAGGGGCAAAGGGGTGATTGGAGGGAGGGGGTGGCAGGACTGGAAGGGGACCGGGGTGGCACAGCATTCCCAGTTCCCAGCACTCACGGCCACAGCGAGGCCACCCTGGACCCCAGCACTCCACACCTCACCCTCCATCCTTACGCCAGAGGTGCCCCCTCCTTGCCGGGGTGCAGGAGCTGGGCTAAGCAGGGAAGCTGTGCCCTCACCTTGCCATGCCTACCTTCCTCCCGGTCCAGGGTGGGTGCCGTGGGGGACGTGGGGCTGGTGCCTGGATCCAGGGTGGTGTCCTCCGAGCCCAGGGGGTAAAACCACTGAGCCGTGGTGGGGGGCAGGCGCCCGGCCAGCACAGAGAGGATGCAGAGTGTGCAGAGGAGGTGCTGGGGGCCACCGGACCCCATGCTGCTGCCTCGAGGCCAGGCTGCCCTGGACGGTGGAACTTGGCTCATCCCGCTCGCCCGCACTATCTGCTCCTGTGGCCCCGGCACAGCTCCCACTGTTATCACCGCGGCCCCTGCGCCGCCTGACACGCCCCTCACCCGCCCTGGCACCCGTGTCCCACAGGCCGCATCCGGCTGGGGCTGTGCACCCACGCGGCCAGGTCACTGTCTGCCCCATGGGCCAGGGGTGAGGAGGGCAGCCGGGAACCACAGGAAAGGGAGCCAGGGCCATGAAGAGGCTGGGGAGGAGATGCTGCCTGGAAATGGGGAGTGAAACCAGCGAGGAGGGGAGTGGAGGAAAGGGCTGGCTGAGAGCAAGGGGCATTGGCCTCAGCGAGAGCAGCTGGGTGCTCTGTGGGGTCTGCTTGGCCGCCGGTGCTCGGTGCCAGGAGGGGACGGAGACTGGCTCGCTGGTTGGCCGAGCTGAGTCCTGGGGAAGGACTGCAAGAGCCTGGGAAGTGTCAGGGTCCTGCAGCGGGTGCAATCCCTGTGCTCCGCAGTGTGTGCGGTCACTGTGTACCACAGTGGGAGCAAATGGCTCTGTGTGTCCCTTGTTCTGTCAGGGCCACCCTCGGCCAGGGTGTCCAGCCTCTTCTGACTCCCAGGCCCCCTCCTGCCCCTGCCCTGCGTGGGCCTGCAGCCTCTTTGGCTCCAGACTCTGCTGGGGTGAGTCCCAGGGAAGCAGCCAGGGTCCCCACAGCCACAGGAACACCAAAGGGCCACCCAGGCTGGGAAAGCCGTACTGGGAGCCCAAAGAGCCCCAGGGCTGGGAGCACGGGGCTGCCCGGTCACAGGGGTTGCACCAAGCACCCAGCATGGAGCACTGGGTTGTGGGGCCATGATCTCAGGGTGGGGGGTGCTTCAGCCCTAGCCCCCTCTCCATCTTGCAGGATCGTGCTGGGATGGGGACCCAGACGGGCTGTGCCTGGCCAGATTGGGGGACAGCGCTTGGGGCTGCGCAGCGAGAGCGTCCCCATCCCCTGCATGCCCCACTGGCTGCCGGCGCTGCCCTGCAGACACAACAGTCTCCCCAGCGGGTGCTCAGCGCTGCCAAGGCCTGATAAGGTGCCGCAGCCCACACGGGGCTGGGCACCTGTTTGGGTTTGGCTCTGGCTTGGACACGGTGTCAAGGCTGGCGCCTCTGCCCCGAGTCATGGCCATGGTGCAGCAGTGCCAGGCAGGGCAGGGGCTCCAGGGCAGCGCCAGGTGCCGACGCCCTGCAGGGCCCCTGCGCCATCTGGGAGGGGAGAAGGGGGCCTGGGGAGTGTGGGGGGACACAGACCCTGCCTGCACGCTCTGTGCTGTCCAGCTCGCCTGCACAGGAGAGAGAATATTGTCCTGGGAGCCCCTGCGGCCACTGCCACTAGTGTTGGCACTCAAGCCTCAAAATTGCCAGTTTGAGCACTAGATGTGCTCACTCAAGAGATGAGTTTGGGGTTCTCAGCCCAGGCCCTGTGTTACAGGCTGGCTTTGCTCTTCTTGAGGGGGCTGTGATGTGCTGAGCCCTTTCCGCATGTGCCCAGGATAAGGCGCCCCAGAGAGGTGGCTTTCTATCCACTAACTGCTCCCCACCTTCCTCACTCTTACCTGTTTAATCAGGGCAGATGAAATAAGTGATGTCCAGTACCGCATGTGCACAGGGCTCTGTGCCTGCTCCTGTCCCCATGTGCTGCACTAAATCCCCGAACATGACTGGAGCTGGGCGTGACCCCCTTGCTCCTCTGTCATGGAGCTGCCTGCTGAGCCCTGCCACCAGTGTGTGGGAGCCAGCCTGCCCCACAGCGAGTGGAGCTGGGGCAGGATCTCTCTGGGGCAGCCCAGGTGCATTCCCTTGTACATCACTGCGGGGCAGCCCCCGCCTCCTGGGGTCCCTTTGAAGCTTTGCCCACCCCCAAGAGGCTGCACCACGCCCCACATGAGCCCTACTCATGTGAGTAGGGGCTCAGAGCAGGGGTGGATGCCCATGTGTTTATGGACCGTCAATTGCCCTGAAAGTGGAACAGAGCTCAGTCACAAACTGCACTGCTCCACCAAGTCCAAGGCCAGAGCAAGCCCTGTGGGACACGGTTGTCCCCTGCATGTTGTGCTTGCCCCGCAGTGCTGCACAGGCCGGGATGGCTCCCCGTATCCTGCGGTGTGAAGGTCACCTTCCTGACGGCCTGTGTTGTCTCCCCGTTGGTGCTGGCGACGGTTGTGGTTGTCTCGCCAGTCTTTGTGCCACGCTGGGCAGCGGTTTGGCTGGTGTTGACCAGGACCAGTGTGGTGACATGGCCAGCACCCAGAAGCTCCCTGCAGTGCACATCCACTCCTCGTCCCATGTAATGAGTTCAGCTGTTCTTTGCCTCACCCCTGGCCACAGCGGATCCTGTCCCCTGGATGGGGTTGCATGGGGCGTGCAAGGCTGGACTGGCTGCTGCAGCGTCTTGCGTGGGGCAGGCTCAGCAAGGCCGTGCTTGTGCCTGAGCTCGCCCCACCGAGACCAAGATCCCCCTGCCACATCCAGGTGGGACCCCCCACTTGCCCCGTGCCTGGCGCTAGTTGAGATGCCCCTGGCTGATGCTCGAGGCCCCACACCTCAGGGCACGTGGGGGGGTCCCTGCCGTCTCCCGTGCCCCCAGTCTCCTCGGTGCCGCCCGGGGAGCGATGCTCGGGCTCCCCGATTTTCCTAAATTGCCGCTAGGTGCCGGCAGCTTTCCGCTTCTCTCGGGCCTGTGCAGGGTCGAGGGGCACGGGAGGCCGGGGGGAGGGCGCGGGGAGTCGGCGGGTGCGGGACGAGGTGGGTGCAGGCGGAACGGGGCTGAGCTGCCCGTGATGCTGCGTTATCGGCAGCGCTTTTGCTCCGGCCGGAGACCCCCGCGCCCGGGACCCCGAGCCCACCCCGGGCCGCCCCAGGCTGAGGATCTCGGCCACCGCCCCCGCGGTGCAGCGCCCCTGTGCTCCC